>JAVQIZ010143386.1:0-10521 GCA_036023535.2 Galaxias brevipinnis | reverse complement strand
CCCTGAGGGCACACAAAGCCCTGCTCGCTAGCCCAGTGGCAGGCAGCAGGCAGACGCGCTAATGAAGATGTGCTTTCTGGCTCTAAACAGTCGGGACACACAGCAGCACCTCTTTTCATCAACCCCTCGCTCTCTCTCTCGCACTCGCATTCCCCCCCCCCCCCCTCTCTCTCTCTCTCAGGCCAAGTGTGCCATTGGCAAGGCTGCTTTTCCCAAAACCCAACTCAAATAGACTCTATGACAGACACAGGAGCAACTCAGTAGTCCACCAGCCACGCAGTGCAACGTCATGTATTACACACATGAGTCTTACCTTTGAAGGAGAGGAAGACTCTTGGTGCAGAGAGCAGATCGTTGGGGTGGGGTAGGTTGGGCAGGGTCGCCGCTGACAGGGCCAGCAAAGCTAGCAGCCACAATTTAGCCCACAGCATGGTCCCTCTGCGTCCAGACAGGAGCCCCAGGGTCCAGTTAGCTGAGGGGGCACAGCACAGTGGAAGAGGACGGTCACATATTGTGGGTATCAGATCGGGTTTAGAGCCATAGGCCTAGGATGAGTAGCCCTGACTGATACACGTTATATGGGAGACATTTTTTAAAGCGAATGTATACTGCATGTTTCAGTTGGGAGAGGATAATTGAAAATGTCAGTCAACATATTAACATGAAATAGTTATGTGCCACATAAGGGTACCTCAATTATTTATGCACGTTATATAATTTTACAAGGAACATATCCCAGTGGCCATGTACGGATTCTTATAAATCAGGGAAGTAAATCAAAGGTAAAGCTGATGTGATAGGAAGGGGTAGAAGAATTCCAGTTGGGCGCGGCTCCGCATTTGGAGAAGACATTGAGAGGCTTAGAAGACTGATTGTTATCTTGTTCCGTCTCTCTCTCTCTCTCTCTCTCTCTCTCGCTCTCTTTTTCTCTCATGCATGTTCTATCACTTCTGAGACACAAACATCACCCCATGCTGTCAAATCCTATTATGTTTAGATATACAATTATTTATTTCTCCTGAGCCAGCAGAGTATTGCAACTATTAATGCCAAAAAGGAGAGGACACAGTGAATGTCTGAAAGGTTAGCCACCGCTGCTTACACGTCTTTGCGCCACATCAATCCACTCGCTCAATGTATATTTAATTATTAACCAAACTAACGCCCTTCTCCTCACAAATTCTCGTGCTCCTCCTGTCAATCTATTAGATGAATTGCCCGTTGGATAACCAAACGTTAACGTTAGGCGTGTGTAACATTCTGAAGATGAACACAAATATAGCAATTTGGTGACATTTTACGCATAGGGAGCACTTGCGCACGGTGCGCTTAAATCGAAGATTACCATCATGCTCAAGCATGATACTTCTTTCCGTATGTAAATACTATGTCAATGGGAGTAGAATATAATTGAAGTCAAATGCACAGTACATTTAAAATCAATTTAATGAGTGGACACTATAGCTAAACTGGTATGGGTTTTCCGGAGACTAGAGTTTACTAATGCCCCCTGCATGGCACTGTTGTGCTTGTAAACGCAGGTCAACGGGTATGGGTCAAGCTGCCCTGTTGGATCAAGTTGCATGTAAAACCAGGCTCAAGGCTACCCCCGTAAATGTAATTACAGTAAAACCTACACAAAATATTGCATGACTTAATATTGATGCATACTTAAATGGGAATCATTCAGACAGTACGTATACTGTGCAGTTTGTGACAGCCAAAAATGTAAGGCCAAATGTAAACATGAACGTATCATTTATTTTATAAAAGAAAAATAATTACGCTAGGGCGGCTAGGCTACAAGTAAATCAGTCAGACAAAAGAACCTCTTTCAGACAAATATACGCACAAACCTCCAAAAGAGTTTCAACAGAGTTCATTTAGAAAAAGCAGACAAAGACGGGGCAACACTGCTATATAAACTGATGTCTTTATCAATGAATAACAAACAAACAACACCAGAAAACACAATGAGTATAGCTCTAAAAAAAGTTAATGCATTAATGATGTAGCATGAAACGAATATATGACTCTTGTTATTTAATTATGAACGCATGGGTAGGCTTACTTAGAGTACACTTTTATGAATTCAGCATTGCAACATAACATAATAGGTATAATGTACAGTTGCCTTGGTAATTTTGGTTACAGATTAAAAAAATCGGTACAACCCGTATGGCGACTGCTCGAAAATATTCTTATTATCTTTTGTCATTTGTATATTTTATATCTCCCATATTACAAGCATTAAAAATGACTGTCATAATTAGAGATTCTCGTGACCTACCTGATCACTGATGTCCACAATAAAACACGTTGATTGCAGTTATAAAAGTCATTTAGAAATCATTCAGTCAAACCCTTAGTTCTTGATCTGTCTACACAATATTCATACTATCGCGAAGATCACTCAAGACAACTCCGAAACAAAACGTGGATCCAAATACTCTGATATCATCACCAAAGCTTGCAGTAATTTCATCTAAATCAATTCGATAAATTGTAATAATCCCACTAAAGTGCAAGAGTTATTCCTTCAGTAAAGCGTAGGATAAGTTCACCCGTGCGCAAAACACCACTGTAGTCAACTGGAGGGAAGACGCACTGGCAGGTGGATACACTGTGGTAGCCAGGCGATAGACACACCCACGGGGCGTGAATTTACCTTGGCATAAGACAATGTTGTTCCGCCCTTAATTGAATACAAAACGCATCTCCACATCTGCATTCACTAACTACCCCCCAGGTAATGATACCTCTTCCAAAATAAATTTAACCAAGGCAAGGAACACTCCAATTTAGAGAGAAATTATGCAGCATTGAAATGCCTTGGTAAGAAAATGAATCAAGCTTCTGTCAAGATCTAAATCTAAAGCGTTTGCCATCAGATGGCTGTAGCTGCCTGAAAGAGAAAATCTCTAGTTACCGATGAGTGTTAAAGATGTGTGGATTACTTAAGAGTTGACTTTGAAATGGCAGAAAGTTCCGCTGTTGTTTTACGTGCACCACTTTTATCATTAAAGAGCCACCTAGCTTGGTGGCAAATATTTATTTGACCAAAAACATAAACAGTCAAGTTGACTTGAAATCATGCATGCAGAGACTGATTCGTGATCGAAAGTAATGTATTTCATTCAATGTCTGACAGCTTTCGTATTTTCCTTTGAAGCACCACTTTGAAGAAGGAATGTGCGCTTCACAGAGGCAACTGTTGAAGAACTGCCAAAATGCAGATAAGGTAGATTTCCTCCAACACCTTGACTGTTATTCAGAGGTCCACAGCCATTTTTGGAAAGAGATATGAATCTGAGGTATCCACGGGCAAATGGAGCCTTGGCTTCAATCTTTCTTACCCTGTTCTTGCTTGTTTATTTGGCCGCACATCACTTCTAAGTAACTGAGGCTGAATGTAGGCCCATTGCCTGTGTCGCTTAGTAAGCTCCAGTATTTCAGGAATCTTACAGGATGACTTCCCAATGTTTTTTTTTCTGTCTTATATTACAGATAATGTTTTTAAAGGCCTATTTTTGCCCTCAATATTCCTTCCATGATTGAGGGGCTGAGAGGCCATTATGTTGGGCTCTATACTTCTGCTTTGCTGACTTTACCATGTGTTCCATGAGAACTTTGTAGCAACTCAATTCTCTATTTCTTTTCTCTTTCCCCCACCTCAGACAAGTCTGTTAACTCAACATAGACACTTGAAATGGGAGACTTTGGTCTTTTTTAGACGCTTGAAATTAAATGGAAAATGTTGAGATTCTTGGCCCCACAAGCTGGGTGAGAAATGAGTTTTCTAGCACATGTTACGCTAGTCTCAAAGGTCCGATCCGCAGTAGCCACATCCTCTCCTCTCATACACCTACACATGCAGCTTTGACCGGACCATGGGCGCTCAGAGGGCACCAAAAACTTGTCATTGTCTTTTAAATTTTTTTTATTGCGTTTTGCACAACTTCCAGGAACTCCCTGTGAAATGTGAAAGCAATTATCACGTTTGTCGGTGGAAAAGAGTGGTCTTCACATGGCGACCCCAAACTTTGATATTAATAGCAGAAAAGGGTTAGAGCTGTCCAGGTATATCTTGTTAAAAGTCTTTTAGATTTCCCCGGATACTCACTAGTGAGAGACTCTGAGAAGCAATTACTCTGACATGAACACACCCACGCAGAGTGCAAAAGACATTCATATTTCTAACCTGGTAGATATATCTGATGTTGGAAAATTCTTATATGACTCACTCTCAAATACACACACACACCAACGCACATAAAGACACATGCACGCCAACACACACACACACACACACACACACACACACACACACAAACACACACGGTAACACTTCTGTCTCCCTGATATAGGGTGGTACTGGGCTCTCATGTTATCTTCGGTCTTCACCTGGAGAGTTGTCGTTGTTCCTCTGCTAGCACAGCTTCACGACGGACACATTCCCCAGTCTCTTCTCCTCACGCGTTCATTCCTCCTCGACTCGCTCCTGCTTCCTTCCCCCTCGTCTTCCCCTTTCCCCTTTTCAGCCCCTTCTGCCAACAGCTGTCTGTTGTTCCCCCCGTTTCGTTTAATCAACGGCTATAATTTCCATCGCCAGGCCGGTGACGGCCTCGCCATCTGTCACTCGCCCGAGACGCGAGGAGAGTAATTACTGAATCCTGGCTCCCAGGCACCTTCATAGAAGAAGCCGAGAAAAAAAAGAGTCTTGTAAGCTTTCCAGCCATTCTTCGGCGAACCAGTGTCTGGCTGCCATTGGGGACGGGATGTTGGATAGATAAGGCAGCAACAAAGGAGCCACCAGTGGAAGCCAGACCGCAGTTGGTGAAACTCCATTCGGTGTGACTGGCGATTCGTGTGAGTCGGTGGGTTGCTGACGCTCGGTATTGATTTTTTCTGCGTAGGAGGCACTTTCAGAGTCCTGGTTTTGCATGCCTGTGTGGTTGTTAACGTCCGACAGCCCACATGGAACACTCTCCGTTATTTGGGCTGAAGCGGTGACCTATTCATCGGAGATAGATATACTTTTGCCTCAAGTCGCTCTCTTCTGGCACGTGGAACTTCCAGGGACGGGAGTCCGTGTGAGTTGCACGGCGTCTATTTAAAAAGCTGTCATTTGGCTGGAGGTTAGGTAAACACTGTGTTTATATATTGAGTGCAGTTGATCCGCTGGGCCTCGCCTCCTGACTGCTCCGGAGTGCTATTGATCATAAGTCAGCGCCGTGGTGTTGAACTTTACAAGGCTCGCCCGGCACGGAGTCTATAACTCATTCATATAAACTTCCCACTAATGAATTAATAACAAGTTCGAAGCTGACGTGGAACACTCATTAGACAGTCTTGGCGGCGAGGAGGAGGTGTGCCCGGTGAATGTCAATGAATGGATCCTGGAGCCCCGGGCCAGGGTTACGTTGCCGTATGAATTTGATTATAACTCGATCAATTTTCCCCGTGACCCGGTGCCGTCTGCAGCGAGTCCCAATGCCGAGAGCAGAGCAGAGGGAAAGTCATTTTAAACAGGCTGTGACAACCTCCACCTCTGTTAGCTTTGCCACATGCCTGGGAGGTAATTAACTGCAGCTCCCTAATGATGAGGTGCAAGGAACATTCTCATGTCGCCACGCACTTGGTCCACATCTGCGTATACACACACACACACACACACACACACGAGCACACGCACGCACATGCACCCACACACACACCTATGCAGATGTAAATTAAAACAAATACACACACACACACACACACAAATGTGACCACACACAGTGCTTTGGGTTAATTCACTCTCACTCGCCTGGCCACACACAATGGCAGCCGTGTGGAAAACGCGGTGAGAGTCGCACCACACAACCTCTGAGCGACACGACGAGTGGCTCAGCTCTCCCCCATGGGTCAGATCATCTGTGTGGAAATGGAACAAAGGCGCAGTCACGTCTCTCCACCTCCGCAGGAGAGGAGGCTCCTATACCTTTTCGCCGAGATCAGTTATTAAAAATTCACACTCTCCGCGGCACTTTGACTGGTAAGGCGGCACGCTCATTAGCATTTAAATAGGGAATAGATAACATGCTAGCTGGCAGTCATACCTTTTTGTCACAAAGCTGGCGGAAGGAGAGGGAAACTTGAGGCCATGAAAACTTGGTCTGTCGTGAGAGAAGTTTGGAGCAGAAATAGTAACTGTAGCTGTGTTAGCGCCTGCAGTGTTCGCTGGTAGTTAGCTCGTTTTGGAGTGGACAATTGACAGAAGTAGTAGAGAGACCCCGCGGTTGCTGATAGCACTAATGCAACACGAGTTGACATGCAGTTCATAGTCCTGTTCTGTGATTTCATCAGCCATGCCTGCTCTGTGTAACAGTCAGAGGATGCCACACGCACGCTCGGCCCTGGGAGAGGCTTACGACGATGTCCGAGGTGCAGCAGGACTGCATTAGCGTCCACTGTGCACACACACACACACACACCAATTTTTCATGGACATTACATTAAGCTGCGCTCACGCATGGATTAACCGCAATCTGGGCTCCGCATTTAGTTTTTTCTCCCTCAATCAGCTTCTTCCGTCCATTTGTTGCCGGGTAGGATTCAGTTGGTTCGCAGGGCAGGACTATGACTCAGCCGGAGTGCCGGCCGCTTCAATAGGGACAGCTGCTTTGTTTCAGTGTGGCATCAGGCAGCCCCTTTGTATCTGGTCCATGTGTCTCTTCCATGGGAAAGCAGGGAGGAGGACAGCTGTGGCAGTGGGATGACTAGGGCCGAACGAAAGGCCGTTCCCCATGGGGCTCCACGGGATCTGAGCCACCCAGTAGAACAACACAGGGCCCTTTAGATTGGTCTTTTTTTTCACCGTAAAGATTTGACTTGGTGATTTCACAATGGCTGCTCCGGGTTGAAGGTGCCTCCGCTCCGCAGCTTGTGGTTGGTACAGAGTCGTGGCGCAGTCTTTCCAGAGTGGTCAATGGCCTGGAGCCTCTCTTCTCGTGGTGTTAGTCTTTTGTCAACGGACAACCACAGCGCTCTGGCCTGCGGTCGAGGACAGGGGCTCTCACATGTCCTCCACGGAGAACAGGAAGCGGTCAATGGCCCCGGCCCAAGTTGGTTTAATGTCAGTGTTGTGGGGTAGCACACAGGCCTTTGTGCCGCAGTGGTTTTTCCTACTTTGTTATTCATCCCCAGTGAGAAACCTCAGCCTAAAATATTCAACAGTGGTAGGAGGGGGCCTTTTTTTTTCAAACACGTTTCCACATGTTTGGAAATGTGTTTGTCATTCACATGTGTACAGTGTGGTCTTGAGATGGAATCAAATCCTCCTAATGTGCTGGTGTACCACATTTGGACAATGTGGAGGGGATTATCGCTGGGTCTGTGTCGCGGTCTGTTTTCACTCGAATGCCCTGGATCCAGAGCTGTGCATCGCTCGCGGTCCTCTTCCCTCTTTCCTCCTTGTCCTTCTTCCCTTCTCCTGTCTTCACCTGCTAGAATGAGGCCATGACACAGGTGGCGGTAGATGTCAGACCGGTTAGAATGTGCACATGAGACAAGGTGAGAGATATATAATTGTGTGTGTGTATGTAGTGAGCGACAGAGCAAGAGTTTAAAGTCAACACAATATCTTTAAGGACTCTTTCCCCTGTTGTTATGTTTTTCCTCACGCGCTCTCAACTTACCCCCCCCCCCCACCTCCTCCCCCCTTCCATCTCTTTCTCGCCACATACTGTATTTGTTTTTCAACTTCATCTTATTATATGTGCTGCACACTTCACAGGGCTCCTTTACTCTGTGCGGTGTGTCGTCAGATGAGTTAAGTGCACTATGGACCTCCACCCAAATTGCATTACCTTGTCTGGGAATGAAATCCATCGTCTTGCGCTGGAACCAATCCTGGACTAACAACCCTGGAAGCATGTCTTTAACATCACGCTAAGGAGGAAGAAAGGCTCCTTGAAGCGTGTGCTTGGAAGTCAACCTGCGGATGACTGAGGGATGGACATTCAGCTATGCGGCTTGAAAAAACTATTTGTACAAAAACAGCAACTTGCTGTGTTCAAATGATGTAATTTATACAGTATGTAACATTCTCAAAACACACATGCTAGACAAAGACCTCATTGTCCTTACATCGCTGATGAAAACCCCATCCCCCTTTTCACATAGACAGACAGACAGACAGACAGAGAGAGAGAGAGGAGAAAGATCTGTCCAGACATCTGTTCCAGGAATGTCCGAGACCAGTTGTGTGTTGTAAGTAGATCCCCTTATCTCCATCAAAGTTGTCTGGAGACAGCGCGGCGCATCAAGTGCCTCTCTTCTCTTCTCCAGCTTAGTTCTCAATCTAATTAAGTGTAGCAATGCATATGTGTGTGACCGGGGTCACTGGCACCAGGGCGGCTAAGAAGAAGGGGGACTCCGCCTGCTCGCTGGAGATCAGGAGGACCTGGCCTGGGATCAGCGAGCTGGCGGCGGGACTTTCCTCCAGGAGCCGCACTGGTGCCGGCACCCAAACGGGATGTCACAGCACGGCTAGGCCAGAGGTCAGGCCGCGTGCGAGGGGCCACCGTTGACGTCAGCGCTCGCATGTTGTTGCGTGTGGTGCGGCATTCCTGACCTCTATTCCTGCTTCGCGCTACGTTCAGGGGCGAAATTCATTTGGTCAACGTCTTATCAGGGGCCAACTATCTGTGCAGATTCCCCCAGCGCTGACCCCATAACTCTGTTCCATTACATGGGGCTTTGGTAATGAATGCGCCTCTTGATTTACCGACGTTGAGTCGGAGAACATAATCACTTCCTGGCGTCTTTTACGGTTTCATCGTAAGGGACCAAATGTCCCGCCCTCAGACGATATATCTGATGGTGAACGGCGGCCAGGGCTCCTAACGACGCCTTAATAGGCAGTAGTAGCGCCGGTGCCGGAGCCGGCGCTGTGTGGGCCAGGCCAAACGTACCCAGGGCTCCCTGTCCTAGCGCCGAGCTGTCAGGCCCATTATTTGGCCGTGGCGGCTGCTGCTCTGTGTCTCTCCGCGCCACGATAAAACACCCTCTGACGGGGCTCCTGCTGAGGTGCGCCGCGTGTCAAGCCTGCTATCTTTGGACAGCGTTAGCAAAGGGTTGAATGTGTCTGTGCGTGTGTGTGGGCGTGCGTGTGTGTTTTGGATTCGGAATGGAGAGGCCTCTTGTTCGGTAGAGTTACAGAAGGAGAGGGAAAACGCTTTGGCTCCCAGTTAGGTTGAAACGCTCAGTCCAACTTTTGGAGTGTGAGCAACTGAGTAGACTGTCCAGATCAACATTGTGATCATGGTATAAATATAATTTTTTTACAGCTATCAAGCTTCAAATTTTGCACTGAGGAGCGTTTGAGCTTAATGGCAATGGAGGAGATGCACTCTGGAGACCGATCTTTGAAGTGTCTATCTGTGCCACCGTTTCAATCTCGCTGTCTGTCTCCCTCGGTCTGTGCTTTTTTGAGGAACCAAGGCATCTTCCGAGATGGTGACTTGAGTCCAGCTCCATCCGAAGGACGGGTCAAGCGACGTGGAGCCGAGGAGGAGACGCTGCCAAAGGAAACACTCTCGCCTCCATGGCCCAGCTGACCTTTGGCGTTAAATGAACAGTGCCCTGCATACGACGTCAACTCTCCTTGGCTGAAGCTAAAAAAATTTCTTTGGATTTACACCAAATGGAGCTGTTAATGAACTGGCTGGTGTTCCTGTTGACACACACACACACACACACACACACACACACACACACCTATTGTTCTTTTGTTGTCTCTATGGCCAACATGAAAACACACCTTTCATTAGAACCACGCCACGGGGTCGATGTGATTGGACCGGAGACAGGGCAGGGATGGGAGGCGGCGCTGGGAGGAGTGGCGCCCGCTATGTGGAATGGATCTCATTAAAGGAGCGGCCCCGGGTCACCCTCTGACAGGCGGGCAGACGTCAGTCACGTGTCGAGTGGATTAGAGACCAGAGGCCCTCACAGCACACTGCATACCAAGTGGGCCCCGAGCATGTAGGCTCTCGTGTGAGTGTGTCTGTGTGTGTGTGTTTGTGTGTGTGTGCACCTCTATAGCCACCCCTAACCCCCACAACCCCCTCGACCCCCCCCCACCTCTGACTTCCCAACCCGCCAATCATTGAAACAAGCCAATCCGTTCCTCTCTATCATGTAGGCCCACCCCGTGCAGACAACCAGAGAGCTACAGTATCCGTTGTGTCGCGGTGCCCTGCTGTTCAGCCCTACAGTCTGCCTTCTGACCCCCACTCTGCTGCCCTAGAGTCTGCCTTCTGACCCCCTCTCTGCTGCCCTACAGTCTGCCTCCCGGCCCCCCAGCTGCAGCCCGACAGTCTGCCGTGTGAGCCCCACTCTGCAGCCGTCCAGTCTGGCTTCTGACCCCCCCTCTGCAGCCCTAGAGTCTGCCTCCGGACCCCCACTCTGCAGCCCTACAGTCTGCCTTCTGACCCCCACTCTGCAGCCCTAGAGTCTGCCTCCAGACCCCCACTC
>JAVQIZ010143328.1:0-12872 GCA_036023535.2 Galaxias brevipinnis | reverse complement strand
AATCTTGGCGCAACTAAAGGCAAAAGCAAACGCTGCGTTATTGTTGTGGGGGAGGGGATTGCTGAATTCATTTGCAACAAATTGTGCACTTGTAGGTCACTGCGTCACGCTTGAAAATTAGAGATTTAGTCTCAATATGCCTCTCTGGATTAAACAAAGTTCTTATCATTATCCCATTTTTTTTATTATATATTTTTATGCTTATTATCATAACATTAAATATTTGTAGGTACATTTGGACCCGTGGCTGGAGAAAAAAGACCCGTGGCTATAGCCCAATAGCCAGACCTTAGTACCGCGCCTGAATAAATTTACCAGCGATCGTGCCTCGGAAACACTGAAAATGAATGGTGTTCAACGCTGGAAATATACACCGTTTTGAATTATCGGATGCCCCATGTCACCGTTACTGGAGGAAAGGAACAAATTAAGTCTGGATAATTATGGATGATGATGTGAACATTTGAGTATTTTGTTGTGCTGAAGTAGTACACCCTAATGTATAATTATTACTTTATGTACACTTACAAACGTGTGTCCAAAAAAATCGGTTTGTTGAGGGGAAACCAAGGACATCCTAGGTGTGCCTGAAGGCCACCCTTTGAAAACAGAAGCTTTTCGTTCGTAACAGACAGTGGAGGAAGTGGCCATGTAGATATGCCACTACTTGGTAAATAAGTAGCAGCAGAGTCTAGTAACATACCGAATGTGCAATTGATCAACACATGTCTATACGATTTCACTATGAAAAGTTCAAATCCTTCCATAATCATTATCTGCTGGTATGTTGTTCTGATTATCTCAATGAGGCAGCCCCAAGGTAAAACAACCAACAACATGTCACTTTATTATCAAATGCCAAATTTGATATGTTGAAAAGTTGAAAAGCAGTGTCTCAAAAGATAAAGAAACAGACACCAACACTACGCCATGGAGAAAGCTAACAATCTTACTAATATTTCAACGTTGTTGCCCCCTCACTCCGTGGAAGGGACAGCCTGGCACCTCGTTCACGAGTTTTCTCTGTCCTTGTCCCTCAGTGGTGGAATGACCACCCCACGAACATTAGGACTGTAACATCTTTGTACACTTTCCGAAGAAACTTAAAGACTCACTTGTTTCGACTGCACTTTGGCTCTTAAATGTGACGTTGCATTACATTACATTGCATTACATTCATTTAGCAGACGCTTTTATCCAAAGCGACTGTAACGTGCAGGTTCGTTGTGTGGTGGTTGGATCACTCTTATTGAGGAACAACAGCAGAATGGAGACGGAGTATTTTCTTAACAGTAAGCTTTATTCTCACGGCTTCAGCTAACTCACTTTACCAACCTCGCTCCTCTTTTTCTTCTTCTCTTCCTAATCTCCCGTAACTAAAATTGACCAATCAGAAGCTAGGAGAAGACTTAATTAGGTAAATGCACTGAAACCTAAAGGTGCATATTCAAAGTATTTCAGTAGTCTAAAACATGCTGAAGAAGAATATTTAAACACGTAAATTATTGTAAATATTAATATGTAAATAGTTAACTGTGTAAACCTTGTAAATATATTCTTAGCAAATAATCTTCAATTCTCATGACTCTTACACGAGTATATTGGTCTAAGATAAACAATCATTCCATTGGTCAAGGTGGAGGGGAGTGGACGTAATCAACATTAATAAGGACACGTACATAGGACAAGTAGACATAATTTTATGTTATGTCTAAGATACAAAACTTTAGCCTTCAGTGTCTCCAAAAGGCACATACTGTCTCTTTAGTGACCTGGTCTTCACTCTGACCATTCTGCCACATTGGAACAACAGCTTAGGCTTAAATATCCGTGAGGATGCCAATATTTCCCTTACAATTATTAGAAGTGCATTAGTGTTTGCCAGTGCATATTGTATGAGCATGTTGTCCTCCGTGGGCGTTTAAATAGTTTGTCAAATATTGGCTTTCCCAATCATCAGCCTCACCCGCCACCTTTTGGGATGCATCATGCTTTATATTCATTTAAATACTCATGAACCCAGGGCCAATGGTAAGACACTGCGTACTGAATGTGAGTTAAGTTGTATTTGTCTAACGTTAAAAAAGAACTAACTAATTTAAAAAGGCGGCAGCACAGTTTCATTAAGATTATTTAAAATGTATTTCAGTGGGAAAATAATCAGTATTAAACGATCATTAACACTTAAAACATAGACTACTGCTGATTTTATGTCTGCAGTGCTGTCCACTTGTGATACGATTGCCAGATGCCTTAAAATGAAGGTTGAGCTAACACAAGGACTTAGGGGATCGGGGACGGTCGTTACGTAAAACTAGATTGATAGTTCTAAAATATAGCAGTCCGCCTACTTTTACTGTGTTGCCTTATGTAATGGATAATTTCAATCTAGGGCAGCACGGTGGCTCGGTGGTTAGCACTGTTGCCTCACAGTAAGAAGGTCCTGGTTTCAATCCCTAAGGGCCTTTCGGTGTGGAGTTTGCGTGTTTCCTCCGGGTACTCCGGTTTCCTCCCACCATCCAAAAACATGCAGGTTAATTGTTGACTCTAAATTGCCCGTAGGTGTGAGTTGTTGTCAGCGCTGTGATGGACTGGCGACCTGTCCAAGGTGTACCCCGCCTCTCGCCCCGTGTCGTCTGCGATAGGCTTCATACTGTCTAGGCTCCATACTCTACATACTGTCTCTTTCGTGACCTAGTCTTCACTCTGGTCCTTACCCCACATTGGAACAACAACAATATTGTATGAGCACGTTGTCCTTGTGGGCGTTTAAATAGTGGGTCAAATATTGGCTTTCCCAATCATCAGCCTCACCCGCCACCTATTCATTTAAATACTAATGAACCTAGGGCCAATGGTAAGACACTGCGTACAGAATGTGAGTTAAGTTGTATTTGTCTAATGTTAAAAAAAGAACTATTCTTACTTTAATTGGATTGTGGCTGATAACGCCTATAAAGTGTTTCATTAAGGCATTAAACAGGCATGTTTTTTTTAGAGAACTCTAACCATCACAATTTGAATGTTAACGTTATTTCCATGGAGTCAAACATTGGCAACTTCCTTTATTTGTTACCGTAGCGCGATTGAAAGGCCCAAATCCAACAATACAAAGCAGTGTCAGAGTGAACAGCACAGACTGGGTGATACACATATATATAAAACAAAGGTTGAGCTAACACGAGGACGTAGGGGAGACTGGGGAAGGTTGCAACACGTTTTGCATTTCTCTGTTACTCACAGACTAATTGACATAGACCAGCCAAACGTGTATATACTGAACTTGTATCTGCTTTCTAATTACCCATACAATATAAAGATGACTACATATGACATATAGTTCACAATATTTATATGAATGGAATAAGTCAGATGTTGCAACTGTCCCCAACCCTGACCCCAACTGTCTGCCTCCCCAATGCACCGACTCGTGAGCCGCTACCGAATACATATCTGACCCTTCCACTTTTCTCAAGGCCTACCCTGAACGTTTTTTTTCTGCCACTGTCATAGAGCCCATGTTTGTAAACTATTAAATGCTGTTATATATGTTGTGGAGATAATATATAATATTACTTTACAGATTTTTTATTGTCAATACACCAACTGCTATCACTATATTTGAGAAAATTATCCAAGATTTATTAAGGGAATCCTTCAACCAATCAGGTCTTAAAGTGACAGGAGCTAAAACGGAGCATTTCAGACAGAGGGTGAATAGAGGTGCTGCAGATCCAGGCAGTTTGGATAAAGTAAATTGTTTATTGAACATTAAAACGCGTTAACCATTTCTAGTAGAACTCCTAAATAAAGGTATGAACCTGAACATTAGCATAACATGGCCCCTTTAAATGACCTGATCTACCCCTTCAAGAATTAACAACATTGTAGCACTTAAGTCCATGGTTTGTTGGTGTGCACATCAGAAATGGGACATAGTTACTTAGTAATACATTTTGTGTCTACTAGTAAATAAAAGCTGTGAATATGGCATTTGGCATTCTACAATTTGTGTACAATTCAGTATAATTTTACATTGAATGTATGAAATGCATTGCATCAAAGTTAGTGAGTTTTCAGAATTTTTTTTCTTTTATTAATGAAAAAAAAAAAAAAAGGTCCATATTGTACCAAATCATCATCATGTAATTTTATTGGGAATTATTCTAAAATAATCATGCAGGCCCTTTACTTGAAGAAGAAATTCAATCAATCATTTAACTATTGTTCGAAATGTTCCTGTATATTTGTCTGCAGTCTGAGGTACAGTATTTGGTCAAATTTAAGATTATTTTGTTTAGTTTGATGGTCTGACTGTGGTGTGATTTTGATTCTTAATATAGCAATAATGAAGTGCAGTTTGGAAATAGCAGTTAAGAAATAGCCCACTTTTTTATAGGCATTTCTGAAGCATAAAAAGAGCAAACAATTATTTTTACAAGCTTGTATTTTCTTCTTAAGCTGGCAGAGTCTTAGACAATAGTCAAAGTATGTGTATGATACACAACATGTGTAGCTGACATTGTCAGCTGTGCTCTAAAACAAGCCGATGGAATACAGACTGATCTACCCTAGGCCACACGATTGATTCATAGGAGACTCATGTGTAGGTGTGAGTGAGCATGGGTGTTTCTGTGTGTGTATGGGTCCATCTGTCGCTTTGTTTGAAAACAATGGCACACAATGCCCTTTTTAAACAGTAGTAACATGAACACAGGCCAAAGACATTCCACAGGCGGCCCTCTGGTCTTCAAAGGGTACACAAATGTGGTAGCCCCGGCAACCGCCTGTCTCCCTCTACATGTTGCAGTCAAAGAGACCCCAACTGTGGTAAACAACGACAGGTCCATCCAAACACTGCCAAAAGGCTGACGTCACCCTGGCTGCGTCACAGAGGCCCAACTGACGCCACTATTTTTTTTCCCATTGAATTGTGATGTGTGTGTGTGTGTGTGTGTGTGTGTGTGTGTGTGTGTGTGTGTGTGTGTGTGTGTGTGAAAGAGAGAGATGGCTCAGAGAGCAGAAAGACGAATACTCAGACAACGTTGTAGCTTTTCACAGCGGAGACCATCAATAGACGTTTACAGTAAATAAACACTGCATAAGTCAACAAACAAATACGATTTAGGAGGGAACATTTGTTTGTAAGGTACAGGCATATCATGATGGAAGTAGTTCTGACGAGGCTGAGAGATTTCTCCTGTAAGGACACCACCTTTGACGACTGCAGCTCAGTGGAACAGACTGTGTGCAGGGACCCATGGAGTCATGCAACCCGCCCCAGTGGTGGGCCACTACCAGGGGGCTGTGCAGACAGTGCCAGCAGCCCTTACAAACTGGACATCCAGAGTGCACTGGCATGGCTGCGCAGGGAGCTGGTAAGACCAGAACAAAATGCTTGAGTGCGGCTGATATTTGAATAACTGATTATTTAAAAAAATATATATATTACAAGTTCTATGTAAGCACAGTGTGAATTGTTTGATGTTCTGTCAATAATGTGTACAGTCTGTTGTCGTTGAGAAAAGTATAATTTGTCAAAAGGATATGTGGGTTCATTCCTCTGTTTATGATGTTAAAAACCTTGGGGTCCAAGTACAACTACACTCATCAATGACAGGGTTGATAGTTTGACACACACGTTGATAGTTTTAGCACATTTCAACATGACGTTCTCCAAAGTATTCTATAAAAACATAACAAAGAAAGAGAAAACCCTGCTGTGTGGTCCCCTCGTGGAGAATAGGAGACAATGCCTGTGGATATGAAGGTATGTTGTTTCATTGGCCCTTAGCGCTATGCGGTGGCGTTACCACACCTGATCACTTACTCATGTTGCATTAGGTTCTACAAATAAGTGTTTAGCTATTGTAATTTAAAACTTCAATCAAATTACCGACCAGGAACATGAGAGATGAGACTGGGAGTGTGACAGCACGGGAGTCGGTGTCGTGTGAGCGAGAAGCAAACATTTAAAGCACAGAGAATACCACACCGTTTGTGTATTTCCACAGAGATATCATGTCGGCCACCATGTTCATATCGTAAAGTCATTTGTCACATGAAAAATGTATTGGTCCCTATTGCTAAGGTCAAGTCATATGTCACCCAGAGAAATGACCTTTAACAAGCTTGGTCTTGTTATGTTTTGCATTTCTGTTTTATGAGCTGTGTGCAGAGACGTTCCATGCTGTTAGGACTCTCCTCCCTCCTCCTCTGTCTCTCCCTCTCAGGCTCCGTTAGAAAGGCAGAGGAGACCCATTGTCAGTGATTCATATATCACTTGGCATTTAGAGTTCCTACTTGGACAGCTTGTCATGGCAACCAAGTGTCCTAAGCACACAAGACACACAAACTCAGCATGTAAATGAAGAGCGACCAAGAAGGCCACAATGAAGCTAATTAGCTTGAAACCTTCTGTCTCTATAGTGGCATAGTTGGTGTACTGTGGTTATACTTTTATCCGTGATACCATAAATGTAAGCTAATTTGGTGTAGAGACCTGCTAACCATAATTCTTTCAAACCTAAAAGCAGTATATTTTTCATACCTGCTAGTTTTCTTTGAGGAAATGAATGCCCTGGGAAAAGGTTAAAGTTATTTGTCATGCCTAAACTGACAACATTACATCAGAATATGACTTGTGTCCTCAGGACACCAACAAAAAGCACACAAAGTTTTAAGTTTTAAATAAACAAAGGCCGAATAGTTTTGCATATCTTTAAAGTATATTTATACAAGTGGCGTCGGGGGGTTAGGGTGCATTAAAAACGGCTGTCAAATCAACTGAAGACCTTCTTTCGGCAGCCACACAAATGTACAGTCATAATTCAGAATCCAATTACGTTCACTTCCTGGTGAACAATGACTGCTGACCTTCTATGGCATGAGATAGCGGTTTATGTCATCTCAGATGCCATGACTCCACTCCGGATCCTGCATGTATCCAGTACTCCCAGTTCTATTGTGCCTGGATTGGACTCGGAATGGTGCACAAAATAGAAGTAACCTCCACAAATTAGAACTAAGTCCTCTGATCAACACGATGGAACCTAGACAGAACGAACTCCTTTGGAACTTCATCAGTTCTGACACAATACACTCATGTATTTTTTTCAGTCACACACACGTTATGTATTTATACACACAAACGCACAAAAAACAAACATCAAGTACACTGGCAAACAATAAAAGAGCCCAAATCACCTTATTTTTTAAGTGAGTTTGTTTTAAATCCGGTTCCAGTCAAACCTTTCAGTCTACTCTCCCTCTGGTGCAATAATGGATATCAAAAACACCAAATGCAGATTGGTCATGATGCTTTTTGTTATAGACATGTCTTCATCCTTGGGATAAACTTCTGTGGAATACTGAATATTGTGTTCTCACAATGCAGGCAATTAGACTGGTTTTAATAAAAACAAAAAGAGTAGAATGAAGAGAGAGAAACATTTGCATGTGAAAGAATGCAGCCCTGGAATGGAACGGTGGAATGGTGGAATGGTGGAATGGTGGAATGGTCGGAACACTGGCAGCTTCCCACAGGACACAAACCTGATCAGCCTAATCAAGTCAGAGGCCTTTTGGAAAAGATTTCAACTTCGGCAGCCAAGTGGTTTTATCCTGAGCCACTGCATAATATTTGTCTACACAATACATAATGATTGTGACTGTAACTTTTTTCCTGGATGATTACATTTACCAATGTTAATAAGCATCCCCCATGATTTTGTCAGTGCTTAAATGGGTGTGTGAGAATGAAGCAGTGACACAAGCTCAACATGTCCTCTCTGAACAGATGGAGATGAGATCCCAGGACCAGGCCCTCATCCGACAGCTGATGGATCTCCACACAGGCATTCAGGAGCTCAAGCAGGAACTGTCCGAGGTCGGAGAAGAAGAGGAGGAGGAGGAGGAGAAGGAGGAGGAAGAGGAGGAGGAGGGAGCAAGCTGCTGGGACTGTAATAGCAGCAGTAGTATGTACTCCAGCTCAGGGGAAGTGGGCTTATCTGTTTCCTGTCTGTCTGCCAGGCTGACTCCGCCTACTCAGCCGGGATCTCATTCCCGGACACTCTTCAGCAGAAGAAGCTCGTTACCTTGACAACCTAAACAGCCACCCATGGCAACACATAACAACCGCAGTCATACACTTTTGTGATTGTGTAGGTAAATGTGACCCAAAATATTAGATCAGCTACATCCATTTAGTAAACTAAGACTAAAGTTTGAGGTAGGTAGGGCAGGTTCAACCTCTCAACCTTAATAACAAACATTTGAGAACAGTTGCTTTTCAGCTGTGGTACCTTAATGGAGTAACTATATACCATGATGATTAAAAAACCAAGCTCAACGTCATGGAATTATTGATTGCTGTCTTTTGAAAAGACTGAGTTATTGACTTTAATCGTTTAAAACTGTGCTCCTTAAGCACAGAACTACAATGGTTACATAGATATAGGACACAATGCACAAGCCTAGCACAGCCATACTGATTTGTGTATATGATAGACTATGATCATGTTTGTTAATAAAATAAAATAATGCTAGTGAAATCTCAACAAGTCTCTTTTCTAAGCAGACAAAGGGTCGTGTGTCTTTGTCTTTGCAATGAGACCAGTACTACTCTGTACTGTTCTGCCCACATTATGGTCAAATAAAGTTAGGAAAAAAATACTTCAGATTTATTATTCATTACATAACTATATATTTCAAGTTTGACAGTATATATTATTTTCTTCACAGGAGATTGTTTATGAACTCAATCTGAAATATAATCACTTGTTTCACTTGTTTATTTTGTTTTTCAAATTTTAACAGAACATGCATGCAACAAAAAAAAACGTGCCTGACTCATTACTGATGTCTTCCATGAAAAGGTTCAAACATTCAATATGACGTCATGACAGACTTTCAGTTTCTGTCACATACAAATCGAGGACACTGTGTGCTACATTCAATACAGTTATCCCACAATCCCCCAACATGCAAAACCACAGAATTAAACATACAATCATACTGACCATTATTTGTGGCAAGATATTTTCAGTACATCAAATTCGCCAACCTTTGACAAAGAATACCATTAATGAGGAACGTCCATAGCAATGCTTTGCAGCATGGTATTACTTTTGGCCTTGCCCACATGAGGGCCACTCTGCTGGGATACGTCAGTGGTGTTCATCGCCCTCTGACTCTAGACCTCCATAACTCTCCCTCCTCAGTCTCTGGATCTCACTGTTCAGTCCCAGTAGTGTCTTTGCAAGCTGCTGGTCCTGTGTGCGCATCTCAAGCTATAATGCAACAAAGGAAGTTCATACTGGTAAAACCTGAAACTCCTACCGTACTCACATACATTACATACAGTCCATTGTATACAAACATATACACACACACTCACACAAACACACAACACACACAACATATTCTGCTCAATACACACAGACATGCACACACTATCAATTTACGCATCTACCTTATAGTGGGCGGCGGGGGGGGGGGGTTGTACGGTGAGTACTGTTCAAGCAGTTTGATTTATTTTCATACTTTGAGACATTTTGAAGTTTTTACTAATGGGAAATAGCCTTAAATGAATGAATGACATCTATAAAGTAAAACAGGCTGGCAGACAATCCATCTGTCTAATTGGATGTAGAGTAACTCACCAATTCAGACCTGAGCCAAGTTATGGCTCCATCTATCTTTGCTCGCCTAAGTTCCTCGTTGGCTTGGTAACTCCTGCTGATGCTGATTGGACGGACACCATTACTGGAATCGTGGTCGTCTCTTGGTGCCCCTGCCGCCCTGAAGGCATGAATCAGTTGGTTCTTAATGTTTTCCAGAACCAGGGTAGACAAACTGTCTTCACTGTGACTGTCTGGATTCATGCTTCTCTCCAAGGGCACAGCTACGCAGGTGAACTGGGTTGGACAAGTGAGAGATTTGGTTTTGGATATCCTGGGTTCTCTGGACCCTGGTTGGATATCTTAGGTTCTCTGGAGTGGGAGCACTGTTGGTATACCAAGAACCTCCAAAAATGCTTCTTCTTGTCAAATGGTTTTGATTTTCTTGTCCTTTCCCACGCTCCACTGGAATGGCCTCGGAGCTGTGCGTCTCTGTACCTGTTCTGCCCAGTCCCTTGTTCCCGTTCTCTGTAGGAGCAGGACTCGCCCCCGGAGTCACAGCAGAAGTTTTTGTGCTTGTCTTCAGCAGCCTCACTCATCCATTGCCGGCTTAGTGTGGGACCGGCCTGTTTCGTCATAGTTACTGTGGAGAACGAGCCCTCCGCCCCCTGCCCTCCTCCCCCTGGTAACCCCAATGAGAATGGTGGAAGATCTTGGACAAAGACCATTGTTGCCTGAAAAGACTAACCCCCCCTTTCTCCCTCCTTTTCTTTAGCTTTCCTCTCACTCCCGCCCTTACACCAAAACACTGTGAGAAATGCAGCGTGAACAGGCTCTCCGCTGAAGAGAGAGGCCACGTGTAAACGTGTGCGTGCGGTTGCGTATGCCAATCCAAGTTGACTTTTTAGAATTTTCATCTTCATTAAATGAGTCAAGCTTGTCCGATTAGGAGGCAGACAAGTTGGATGAGGAGATGCACTATTGTGGGCTTGGCTGAATAAGAGGCACAAAGCTAGTCCAGAAATACTGTAGAACCAGGTTCTTTGTGCCTATTACTATTCCCTACAGGCCCCCCCCCTCCCCCCCCTCCCAGATTTTTGGGCACGTTTTACTCAGCCTTTATCTACCTTTCTATTGAGAGATAACACAGGAGTCTGGTGTATTCTTCCACCTGACACATAAGAAAATCTGGGGGTTTCTTCAGACGCTTTTTTTAATTCCCTGTAATTTTCCCAGGGTCATATTCTATGAAACTGTTGAGACTGTGAGAGACACAAGTAGAACTGGGACTAAGAGAAAAGTAGAAGGTGTATTTTATTTTGCTTTCATAAGAACCTTTCACTGTCTGCCACAGCTAACATCCCTCACAGCCTAAATATGCCACACAATTATTGTCACATATTCATCCTGGCTTCAGCAAGATATGTACAAATGTTAAAGATGATAGAAGCCCACTTGTCAAAAATATGAAGACTTGAGTTGCAACGCTATTTGTGCAGTGGTCTATGGAGCGTGACAGGGGCTTGAAGATTGAGACCTTTAACGTTGAAGGACCACGGATAAAATATTAACTCATTTTTGAAGGTCTTAGACTTGCAGCAGTCGGAGTGGCAGTGTCGGAGAATGGGTCAGATGGATAGAGAAAATGGAGCCCTACGTTTTACAATTTCTTATTGGTTTTTCATTATTTGGGAGACGCATTGAATATGTGCTATTTATAATATTCCCTGGCTTTTGATGTTTGGAGTGGCCCTGGCCTGATTTGTCAACTAGATTTTACTTGCTGCTATCAAACACATCAGCCAACACTCTTTTTAGGGGATTTGCGTGAATGGAAAATGATTGTTTTTGACATTAGTGAGCTTGATCTTTTTGACAAAAACTTGAGATCATTTTGTTCTAAAATTGAAGATGTATCTTTTTCCAAGAAAGTAAAAAAAAACTAAAAAACAACTCAATCTTAATATATTATGATTTTCACATTCCTTAATTTTTTAGGCTTAGTTACATTATATAAGCAAAGTTATTGTTCGACCTAATCTTTAGATGTCCGGCTCCAAGCTGACAACATGATTACATGAGTCATGTTAAAGGAATAGCCTAACAAATGTTTTATTTACCACCTATTCACCTTAACCAAACTGCAGCCCTTAAGGCCTGAGCGGCATAACGTCCGTCGGTGGTGTGTGAGAGAGCTCCAGTGCCCGACCTACCCCAATAGAGCTGAAATGCAAAATGGCGTCCGAAAGGAGAAGTGGGGAAGAGGCAGAAGGAAGGCAGCAGGTCACGACAGTAACCGTGACAATGGAAATACACAAAAGAACCAAAGGCCTAAGAAACACACCAACATATTAATTTCAAGCATAATGTATCATGCCAATTGTCCTTGCCTCTCAAACACTATTAGAATAGAAAGCTAAATTATCTGCAGAAGGGCTTGTGAAGGAAAGAACATTGTGACGAGACTGGAGCCATTAAAAGCAGACCATAAATAGACTGTCAAATGGCATATAATAACCACATTATGTGTTGCTGCCAATTGTCAATTAACTTTAAAATTGTACAAAGTGATAGTTACATCTAGCTTTATTGGCCCTTCAAAACACCTTGTAATTAGGACTACAATAGTTTAGCGAGTGAATGCAAAACATTAGTCTTTATTATTTTCTCTGCGGCCCATTAGGGGCTTCATAGCTTGCTGTAGGAGCCTGACAAAAACAAATACAAGACATGGTGGGGTTTTTCAAGGTAGGTTCTGCTCTGGGGCAAAATTCAGGTTTTAGCTTTGTCCCCTGAAGCCTAGTGGGTTAATCCATCCATCCATCCATTAGCTATGCTGCGGGCTAATGACATACCCAAACCACCATTGACACAAGATGGCAACTAATAATTGCACATTTTATGCTGAATTAAAAGAAACAAATTGCACACTTGTAACATAAAAAAACATGCACAAACAAATCAAACAAATTAGCAAATGTATGAATGTACTTATCTAAGATGCAGGGGTTGTTTACTGTTACAAGCTGTGTGCCAGTTTGATCTAAGATGTGGTCTTTGTTGTTATTATCTACCAGTGGAATAGTGTGTAATACATAGCCTTCAGGTAGGCCATACGTAGAATAGTGTGTAATACACAGCCTTCAGGTAGGCCATACGTAGAATAGTGTGTAATACATAGCCTTCAGGTAGGCCATACGTAGAATAGTGTGTAATACATAGCCTTCAGGTAGGAGGCCATACGTAGAATAG
>JAVQIZ010143320.1:0-15014 GCA_036023535.2 Galaxias brevipinnis | reverse complement strand
AAATGTTTACAACACAATATTTACAATACAGCACAATATTTAGGTTTCAACCAAAACAAGAACACTCTTCAGCTCCCAAATCCTCCAGTCAAAGTTTAAATTGTTCAACAGAAACAAACTTCTGTAATTTCAATTCCTGATCAACCTTGTTCCATTTATCTGAGGCAAAAAACCTGAAAGCTGATTTACCCAGTTCTGTGTTCACTTTGCTGCTTTCAAGCGATACATACTATCTTTACCTTCCCATCAGACATGGGTCAGTGTGAGATCACACGAGGCAGGCAGGCCCTTGAGTTAAGCAGTAATCTATCTGAGAGACGCGCCCTCACCGACCGCATCCAGAACTCTGACTGCCCTACCACTTCAGCTCGCAACCTTCAGTGGACTATTGCACATGGTAAGCCTTCTTTTGGCAGGCCACGGTATTAGCACATGAGTGGCAATATTCTGGCTGTAATAAGTGGCTGTGTGTTTCCTTGCGTGTTAGTCTTACCAGAGAGCTGTAACCTTCAGTTTGATTGTGGAGTGAGGGTTCAGTTGGGTTTCGCTGCTGAGTTCTCAAACATCATGATTATATACACACGAATACTGGAGGAGCCCAAGGAAATAGTTTCATGCTCTGCTCAGCTCACTGACTTCTCCGAGGTCAGTTGGTCTAAATTTTGTCCGAGATTGCTCTATTATTAAATACTTCACTCACAAATGTATTACTTTTCAGTACATTGTAAGTGCTTACTGGGAAATATTGGTTTGGTAGACTATTTAGTTTGGTTGTCCAAGGTTCAAATGAATTAGGTACTACTGTAAACCACTGTTTTCTGACTTATATTATATGGTACAACAGGGTGTGGACATTGATCTGAAGAACAGTAACCAGGAGACTCTGGTCGATGCAGGGAGTCTACTGGTGACCATGGATGATCTGCCCTCACCAGAGCTCCCTGGCTTATACACTCGGCTAAAGGGCTTACAAAGGCTCAAGGTAGATTCATAAAAATGTAAGGGTGTGTGTGTGTGTTAATTTAGTTTATTTTAACCAACTGCAATTGTCTTTGTTATTGCAGACGGAGCTTAAGTTCACAGTATGCCTTCATTACCGTTATTCCCACTTGGACGAAGATATTCAAGAGACTCAAGTGGTCACAGTGGGAAAACCTTTAGTGTCAAAACTAAACCTCTACGAACCTCGTCTGCCTCCTTCCTGCTCTCTTGACTGCCATGCTTACAGCGTGCCTGAGTCCTTCTCGTTTGCAGGCAACTTTGGAAGAGGCTCGGAAGATTATTCTGTTGGTACTGTATTAACTTCATCTTGCTGGTCATATAAATCAAATGCAGGAGGGGAACCAGGAAATTCTGCTACCACTTCAGGCAGAAGAGTCAACGTTCCAGAGGAGAGTATTAGTCCTGAACTATTTGACTCACCACAGCCTCTCACAGAAAGCAAAAGTTTGCCCTGTGACCATGCTGAGGATGTTGCCTATAAGTTCAGTAACATGTACAATTTCCATTCATTTTAGTCCTATAAGGTGAGCTGTGTATAGGTTACATGTATGTTTTGAAATTGTATTAGCCAATGTTTGCTTTGGGGAAGGCACTTTTCCCTCCTTTTTTTTTTTTACATTAAAGTGTTTTAAACATTTTCTGCTTTTACTTTCTGTGAGCTTTCTTTATCATGCAACTTGTAATTCCATCCATGTTGACTTGATCCAGTCCATCCATTGCTGTGATCTTTCTCATTCACTGAGTTGTCTGTACTCGACATTGTCATGTGTAAACGAATCAAATAAGATGCAAATTGAACAGCTTACTTTTTGTATGCTATATGTTTTGATTCAACCCTCGAAATAAAATGGAAATAGTTTATGCATTGACGTTTAATTCAAACTGCGGTTGCGCGGTAAAACCCTTACCGGATGTAGTTACATTACTCCATTTTGTGGCTAGACGTCTCGTTGTATGCAAGCTAAGGCTTAGCAAGCGAAGCGGGAGAATAACACTACAATATTAGTTTCAAACTTAGAAAGCTATATTCAATTATCATAGAACCATGGCTGAAAACTGTTCGGCAGACGATGCAGGTGCAGTTGAGCTGACAGGGGTTATAAAATTAGCAGAATTAAGGGTAATTGACCTAAAAGCCGAACTAAAAAAACGTAACCTGGACACAACGGGCAACAAAAGTGTGTTGTCAGAACGGTTGAAAAAGGCAAGTGTTTTTATGTCCGCTTAATGTTAGCTTACCAGTTGTCACAATATATGTAATTAAGAACGTTACCTATGTAGACATTCGTTGCTGTTGCACACTTACTGTTGGTGTAAACGCTAACATTGAGGTTAAATAGGCCTCGGCCTGCATGCTAACGTTAGCTAGTTTGACGTCTTCGATAACCACATGTTTACGTCGTCAGGATTAGGATATGGCCTAGCTCAACGAACTGCTTTGCTCTGCTCTTAACCACGGCGTTGTTATATCTGCATGTACAGAATTACGAATACATTTACGTGATACCTTATTAATTTGCATCTTGAGTGCAATGACAGATTAACGTGCGTTTGCTCATTATAAATGGCTTAAAACAAAACTTGCACATTACATCTCATGCTGTTAATAGCGCATCGACATACTTCATTGTGTACGGTGTGAACTTGCAGGCCATCGAGGATGAGGGTGGAAATCCAGATGAGATTGTCGTTGGTTTGGACTCAGTCACTAAGAAAACCCCTTCCAAACGAACAGCGAGAGGTATTTTTGGCTAACATCATGTCCACACTATATCTATTTGGTTCCACCTTTCTTACTGTGAATTACTTGCTTGATTTGATTATATCGACCGCTTAACAGGCTCAAAGCAGGAAAATGATGAGCCAGAAGATGGCACCACCGAGGATGATGGTGGTGATGGACAGGTACGTTTTCCAAGTCTTTACTTCAGACAGATTGCTTTGTTAGATGGTAAATCATCACATAGTTATCGTAAATAATTTTTTCAAGCTAAATGTTTATGAACATTTTTAAATCTTACTTTCACAGGAAGAGCATCAGGACAACCAGAGTATGGAGAACATGCAAGAGATGGACATATTAGACATGAACGTTTTGGATGACGCAGACAATGACAATGGAGTCCCCACTGAAGAAGATTATGATGAAAATGAAATCCTGAACTCTTCTCCTGAAGCTGAAGCTGAAGAGGAGGAGATGGAGACATCTGATTACCCCGGGGCTGTTGAGGTGAGGAATGGTGCAAGTGAAACTAAAACTAAGTGCAAGTTAGTTAACATGGCCATGGTACCTAAGGGGTCTAACTCTATAATGCAGCCTAGATAAAGGATATAGATTTAACTTGCTCTTCAACCTGCAACATTTGTGCATCCTTAACAATTTGTTGTTATTTGTTAATCTCCATTAGACGCAAGACGATCTGGACGAAGAGGGGGCCAAGGATGAAATAGGTACTGTTGAAAACGGGTTAAGACTTCATTTTTCAGTGTTAAGCTTTGAATGCAAGACATTATTGTCTTTAATTAAACGACTAAAAAGGAGACTGGAAACCCAAAGCTCATTGCTGGCTTTGTGTAGAATGTTTAGCCAAAGCGTTCAATTGCATTAATATTAAAGTTTGAGAATCACTGAACCATATTTACCTCTGGCACGCTTATGTGACAAACCGCACTGGATTACAATTTTCTGCACACTGCCAGCAAATAAATGCTCAGTTTAGGCAGGTTTCATTTGAAGGAGATAGGCGTGTTTCTAGGTTTGCCATATGAAGACCAAGACAAAGACCAAGAATTGTGGGGCAACTCAACGGAAATAGGAAGCTTTTGAGACTGAATTGTAAACTCATTGGACATGGACTTTGTATTCAACTACTGTGGCTTTCTCTTCATGAAATGGACATTGAAGTCAGAGACGGAATGAAGACCCGCACCATCCTGGAGCCTTGCCTGCGGTATTCCTCAACACTGAAGTCTTTTCACTTCGTGCAGAGGTGAACTCCACACAGTGGTGTTTATCTGAGAGAGAAGGTTAGACTTTAGGTGCTTGGTCTTTTCTATTGCTTGGGTTTTTTTTCCAGTCTCCTGGTTTTTAGGGTTTGTTTACGACGAAAGAGCAGAGGTCACCATCCTAATCCAGGTCTGTCCTGTCCAGTTCCACCTTAACCAATGCTGTGTTTCAGAAGTGATTAAACTGTCCCATTCTATTCCTGTTAAATCCGTAGAACATGACAAAGTAGCCGGGTCTTGTTTATCTGAGCCACTTAACGAAGATCACCAGAACGAGGAGAAGACACCTGCCGAAGAAGAGCAAGCTGGAATCGGCCCGGCTGGGGACATCGTCGTCCCCGGGGAAGACGATTTGTTGGACACCTCCGCTGAAGCGGAGGAGTCTTCCGTCAATACGGAGACTGAACAATGTTCAGCTAGAGACAAGGACGTTGATAATGCTAAGCTAACGGAGACTGATATGGGCGGTTTAGGAGACACACAAAACGTCCCAGGGGAGACTGCTGAAAGCGAGAGCGCTCAGGCCGTTAGTGCAAGCGATTTGGGCTCGGTGGGCGAAACGTTTGATTCAGAATTGGGCTCTAAGAAGGCTGAGGGCGATGAGGAAGAGACGAAGACCGAAGAAGAGAAAGATGGGACCCCTGCTGACTCCTCCTCCACTGTGAAAGAGTCCTCTACTGTTGAGGGTGATGATCCTAAAACGAGGTTTGTTGCTTTCTGTCTACTACAAACCAAAAATGGCTATCTGTTGCATTGGCCCCTTTTTGTTAGCAAAAGATTTGGATGCTCTTTTTGGCGGTAAAGTGGTCTGCGCATTTGTGTGAAATCTTTCCGTTTTGTCATCTTTTCATCCCTATATCCCCCCTTTAACCATAAAGACATTCGGATTGACATAGTTTCATTTACACACTTAATTATGGGACGCAATGGTTTTGTCAGTAACTACAGTAATCTGAACATTGGTAAGTATCGGCTATGTAGCTGAGAATTTTCCCAGGCATTTTCCTTACTGTATGCTTATTGTGTGTTTTCTTTGTTCCTAGCTCTGAAGAGGCAAAGGATGGCAAGGCTGAGGCCAACGATGAAAAGGGTGCGTGGGACCAATGTTTTCCTCATGCACATAATGCTGACAGGAGACTCTGGGTGATCACGCTGCTTCCTTTAACTTCATGTTTCTGTTGTCACTGGTTTCCTGTTTCATGGTTGCTCTGTGTTTTGCGTGTACCGCCTCTGCAGGTAGTCCTGCAGCCAGCAGTGGGAGGAACCTGTGGGTCAGTGGCCTGTCATCCACCACCCGAGCGACCGATCTGAAAACCCTCTTCAGCAAAAATGGCAAGGTCGGTGTTCCTCTCGCTTTCACCTGTGACTTTTGCGTTTGATTCTGCAAGCTGAAAGACTTTTTATTAATCCGAGCGTTTGCGTGCCGCCTAGTTGATCCTAAGATCATATCTTCTGTTAGTTATGCATTCCGTTATCAGGTTTTAGTTTGAAATGGAATGTATTTCCCCGACTTGTTTTCCACTGTATGGAACAGGTTACACGTTTTCCCCTCACCCTTTCTGACCCAGTCCTCACTATGTTTCTCCTTTCTGTCAAACGTCTGCCTCTTTCACATATCCCTATATCCTCCTCCTATCCCAGGTTGTTGGAGCCAAGGTGGTTACTAATGCCAGAAGCCCTGGAGCTCGCTGCTATGGCTTTGTCACCATGTCCACCACGGAGGAGGCCACCAAGTGTATCAGCCACCTCCACAGGACCGAGCTGCACGGACGCATGATCTCTGTCGAGAGGGTGAGTCCACGTTCTGAGTGGAACAGAACAGAAATGCACATCACCGAAAATAGTAAAAAAATAAATAAATAAATTAATTAATTAATTAATAATAATAATAATAATAATAATAATAATAATAATAATAATCCAATTTGGAGTGTGGTTTAGCAGAAGGTTTTTGTTTAGAATACATTTGTGCAAAATGCATTTACCTATGGTCTATTTGTCTTACTCTAGGCCAAGAATGAGCCTGCAGGAAAGAAGCCAGCGGACAAAATCGATGCTAACCGCAGGCTCTCCTCAGACTCCAAGTAAAATACATTTTAACATTTTAGCTATAGTGGTAATGTAATAAATAGCATGATCTTCGATTTACTCTCTTTAAATACTTTCAGCTTCAGGTTTTTGTCACTGTTTGTAGGGACTTATCAGTGTTCACTGTTAACTTCTGTAGGTCGGATGCAAAGGACGAGAAGTCGGAGGGAGGTGAAGGGAAAGATGGAAAAGGTAAGCTAACCGATTGGATTGGCTTGATCGTAAAGGGAAACTATTGTTTATGCATGGAGATTGTTAAAATGATGGCCCTAGCAATGTGTTTCTGAGAATGTATTGGATTGCGCTGATATCAGAACAACGTTGTGTCCCTGTTAGGTCATAACGAGAGGACAGTTGTGATGGACAAGTCTAAGGGCGAGCCTGTCATCAGTGTCAAAACCAAAAGCAAAGAGCGGGTCAGTCCACAAAGACGTTTTACCTCCACATGTTGACAAAATCAACACTTTGCACCGCTTCCTTTCTAATCTTCGTTTCCCTCCTTTGCCTCTTGAAGAGCACCAAGAGTCGCGACCGCAAGTCTCCCAGCAAGGAGAAGAAAGACATCCTGTCCTTTGACCAGATCAAGGAGCAGCGGGAGCGAGAGCGACAGAGGCAGAGAGCTAGGGAGATCCGTGAGGTGGAGAGACGCAGGCACTCGGGGTAAGACACCTTCATCAGTCTGACCTGTATCCCAAAGCCTGGCCACCAACCAGGGAAAGCTTTGTTATGTCTACTAGCTACATAGGTGTTAACAGACGTAAAATGTTATGTACCATATTTAAATCTTGATGTTCAATGATTTGTTGTAGTGAGCGGGACCGTGATGGTCGTTCAGAGAGAGAGCGTATCCGTCTGTTCCGGGAGAAGGAGGAAAGGGAGCGCTTGATGCGCAAGAGGAACTGGCTGGAGGTGGGTCTTCATCGGTCTTATCTGTTGTACCTCCAGGTCTGTCCGGGTTCCATTTCCTGCTGTTCAACTCGGACAAAAGGGAAACATCTACAGTTGTATGTAATAAAATAGTTTGTTCAAAATCTTGTTCTGCTGTGAACCTCAGGTGGAGAAACAGCGGCTGGAGTCTGACCGCATGGAGCGCGAGTTCTTGGAGCGCGAGCGCCTCCGCATTGAGTACGAGCGCCGGCGCGAGCAGGAGAGGATCCACCGCGAGCGGGAGGAGCTCCGCCGGCAGCAGGAGCAGCTGAGGTTTGAGCAGGATCGCCGGCCCGCCAAGAGGCCCTACGACATGGACGGCAGGTAAACCCTCCCCGGCTCCCTGCCTAGTCCCACTCCGGGTTTTCCATTTGTCCATGTCAATTCAAGGTTCGCCTTCGAAAACCCCATACTAATATGCTGCCACTTCATTCTACGTGACGTGTGTCTGTCTGTGTGTGTGTGTAGGAAAGACGACTGGCCGGAAAAGCGAATGGGCATGGACGACCGCTACGGCCGCTCTGACTTCAACCGCAATGACCGCTACCAGGACTTTGACCACCGCGACCGGGGCCGCTACCAAGACGACGGAATGGACAGGCGGGACAGCTCCAGGGGCGGCGTCGGTGACAGGGACGGCCAGGTAAAGGTGTTGATCGTTTTTACTCAAATCGTTTGTTTTTTTCCATTCTACCCCTATTGTGCCAATGGTTGATGTCGCTCTTTTGTGTTTTTCAATGCTGTATTTTGGACTCTGGTCCATCATGAAAAGATGGACAGCTGTTGCTAAGAGTCACCGTTGGTTTGAAAAAGTTATTGATCTCTCTGAGCTAAACCTCTGGCTTTGTCCCCACAGCACTTTGACCGGACAGAAAGACACGGGAGGGATTCCAGAGACACCTGGACCGGAGGATACGACAAGCGCACGGGCAACACTCGAGACTGGGACTCCAACCGCAAGATGGACACCGACCGAACATGGCCAAGTAAGTGCACCCGTTTATATTTACCGTGAGAGATGTTATTTCATTAGGACTCATCCTTGTTTTTGTTCCTCATTGTGATGTCCTTCCGTTCCAGGTAGAGACGGTATCCCTGGCCAGAGTCACGTAGGAAGGGGAGGAATGGCAAGGTGAGCACTGCAACAAACACGGCTGCTTTTAGACTTAGTTTAATACCCAACCTGGTGCCGTTCATTTGTATGGGACCCCTTTCTAATGTGATGTAAAAGGCACTGCTGTCATGAACTGCCATTATGTTTCGGTGTCAGGGAATATTCTCTCATGTTTCCTGTTTGCCATGGATATTAAAATAAACATCTGCCCCCCCCCCTCCCTCCCAGCAGTCGTGGAGGCTACATGGCCACAGGGACATCTCAGTCTTTGTCCGGCGCTCTGAACAGACAGAACCAGCTGATGCAGGGAGGCAGCATGCAGACAGGAGCCTTTGGACGGCGCTACTGAGGTCCGGCGGGTCTGTCGTTGGCCCTCGACGGCCATCCGCTTGCTGCTGCTTTTATGAGCCACCGTTTGCCAACTGGTCGGCTGTTATTAAGACACACGCGAGGAGGGTTGGTTTCACTGGGGGGGTGTCTGATCACTGGTAGAAATGCGTTGATTAGAGCTGGGTTTGGGACACTCATTTCACATGCTCTGTGCGCTCCCACCTGAAACCGTTCCAAATAGGATGGGAGATGTTGTTTCAGACACCTTTTTATGCTTTTAGTTTTTTGTTTGTTGTTTTTTTGTTTTAAAGCACCCTAAAATGAGTGTTGAACCAAACTAATTTCTGATATTGCCATTTTCACGGTCTCCCGACCCTTCTCTAGGCACGATGTCATTTCTGTCTGTCGAGTTCTGACCTGGTTTCCGCTCACACCTTTAGTGGTTTAAAGTGACATTCGTCTACTGCATGTAAATTGCTCACACGCTTCATGAATTTGAAACCCTATTTTTTTTGACGTCCCTTTTAAAAATATTCTTCCTTCCTATTTTAGACAAGCAGAAGGACAACTGTGCATCTAAGGTTTTTAAAATGACTAATTCTACATTTTTGATTTCTTTAGTTTATCTATTTTTTTTTTTAAGTATCTCGTTTCCTTTCTGCCTTTTTCTATTTAATTTCATTGAGTTGTGTGAATGGCTAGTTAGTGTTTAGCCACCCCAAATGTTGAATCCCTTGGTTAATTTGATCACGTTAAATGTACATTACAACTGCACTCCTAATTGTATTTAGACTGCAGTTTTCTGTATCGATCTAATGTCTTTTAGTTTTTGTACATAAGAACTTTGTATTGACGTTGTCATTTTGAACAGCATTCACGTTCACAATAGGAAACTAGTACATAACTTCATGTTGCAAGTGCAGTTGTTGAACTTCGATGAAAATGCTGCCTAGTAAATAAAGTTTGATTTCTCTCAGCAGTGAATTTGAGAATATTGTAAGAATGACATAAAAGTTCCTCTAGCATTGTTCTTCATTTCAGAACACACCAGCTTCTTCAATCATACTGTGTGTGAAGAATATTATACCTTTTTATAGGTGAAGGTTCAAACGCGCTTTTAATTCAACCACTACTCTATTTCTCCCTACTGGTACAACAGTAGTCCAGCACGGCCACTAATATTGCACTTTGGTCGTGGTAGATTTACTCAACAGAGATTCTCTAGAGGGCTGTAATTTGAACAGAATGTACTGTACTGTGGGGCATTTCAGACCAGACAGAGCAAATGAGGTGAGGGGATTGTGTGGAAGCCATCCCCATGGTAGACTATAGGGGGAGAGGATGCTTTCGAGGTTGCTGACAGCAGCAACCTGGCCCTGTTATGGAAAATTACTGCGTTTGTATATGTTGACCCATTATCACTACCAATAACTCTGGGAATTTCTCTTACCAGAGTTTTTGCCAGAGACATTGCGTCTTGTTTGACAGCTGGGAATCCTTCTACCCATTTGGAGAACATATCCACAATGACTAGACAGTACTTCTTACCCTCGCTTTGGCGTTAATTTGATATGGTCCATTTGGAAACGCTCAAATGGTTCAGATGGAGCTGTATGTGCTGCAGGTGGCATCTGTTTACCTCGTCCTACATTGTTTGTGGCACAAACCATATGTTCTCACAAAAAAAGTTGAATAATTTGTAAAATCCTTAGTGTACCAGTGTAGCCCCTTATTTAGAGTAGGATGACAAAATTTGTAGAGTATGTTGTGGTCTGAAAACAGTGTTGGAAGGCAGGGGAGAACATGTTGCTGGGTGTGGTGAGATGGGTCATGGTACAGGAAAAAGACCAGTAGAGCTGAAATAAAATATCTAGGTTTACTAAACTGGTATAAAAGGCCTTTATCTGTGTTTAGAAAATATAACCACCAATCTCAAACAATGAGTTGTGAAATTTAGGCGTGCAGTCCTCCGGAGGTGGGTAGGGAATATTTACTATTCCCCCAGGTTAATTTAGAGCTTTCCTAAAATAGTGTATATGACAAAACAGCTCTCCCTAATAAAGAGGAACTAATTGGGTTTCAATTCCTTACGCCTACTGCATGTTCTTCTCTCCCTTGCTTTGGTCAAAAGTCATCAATCTGGTGGTCTTGAATAGTCTGGGTGAAGGACTAACAAGGGTTACTTAACGTCAGTCATCCAATAGACGGGGCCACAATACTGAGAGCACCACAATGCAATGCAATGCATTTGCCTGCTCTACTAAGATACTGTGTGTAGTAGCACGTCAGGCAGATGACGTCATTGGTCATTTCAGACATGTGAATGTGGCCAACAGGGGGTGCTGCAGCACAAATCACGGACAGGCACTCTGGTTCCCAGTTTTATTCCACACCACTCCGTTCACCATTGGTGTTTCTAAACTCTTTTCATTTGCCCTTTCACCTCTTACCCAATGCACCACCAATGACACAAATAGAAATCCAGATGTTGAACAGCCTGAAACAACAGCGTGACCCGACTGACAAGTGGGTGATTTAAGGAAGACATACAAAATAACCCCAAGCTTGTCACTGATGATCCCGATGACTGTTATGGCAAAGTTTAAGTTATTTTATATGTTTCTTAATCATTATTCCCAAATTTTTGCTCGCCCATGTAATGTCATCAATTGTTTTTTTTAAAGTAGAGCTCTCCAATAAAGTGAATCACCTCAGCAACCTGTCATGCAGGAATAGTATCAGGAGTGGGTCTGTCTGGTCAGTCAAGCTGCTTCGGGGCATAAGTGCACATACTCTCCTGAAAGGGCCTGAAGCCATTTTTCCTTCAAAACAACAACCAGATGTTTGGACCCTGCCTCAGTCCCATTCACAGTCCTTCTTTTGAAGGTAGTAGTTATTTGAGAATGTGGAGCAGTGGCCAGAGCTGACCATGCTATAATGACTGCAAGTTACCAAGTCCCACCTGAGACCTCCACATGGGAAAAGACTGCAGTGGAATCCAATTTCAAAACAGGATATTCGGACAACATAGTAAGAGGTAGAAAAGGACTTGTCTTTTGCAGTTAATGGAGCGGATATCAGCAAACGCTGTGCCTGTGGCGGCCGCGTTCGATGTGGCTGTTGAACCCCAGGACAGCTGTTAGAGGCCGCCAGGAGCTAACACTGAACAGCACAAATTAAACAAAGCTGAGACAACATCAGTGTTATGGTTTGTGTCGAACTTGGAAGCGAAGGAGCTGCAGCTGCCGGGGAAGAGAGAAAGAAAAAGAGAAACGTGCCATGCCCATTAAATGAACACCTTTTTATGCCACATAACTAAACTGTCAGGAACACCACACTCAGCCACATGTGTAGCTCCATCGTTTGTCATCTGGCCACGCCCAAGGGGATCTATCCCCTACATCCATACTACAAGTATGCACGGCAAGCAACCATCCAGACCAGGCAGCCCGTGCACAACACAACATCACGTCCACCAGTCAGCCAACCACTGCACATTCTCATCATGGCCATCATGGCCGTCCACCCTCATGCGATATAGGACCAGATTTGAAAATATTTTGGAGGAAAAGGGAGGCTTTTAGCCTTCAAGACTTTTAGGAACAATCAGAGAGATTAGCAGGCCATTGGCCTTGGAGTATGAAGCGAGTCTGGATCCTGCAAATACCCCCTCTGATCATAGCAAATCGCTCCACAAATGTCTGAGGGCTGTGTGCTTGTTAATATTTCTCGCATGTACACATGCTCAGAACTTTGCATACTGTGGGTGGACAGTCCAAACTTATATCCCTGGTTCAGGGGGATGGGTTAGAGAAGACTGACGCTGCATGCATAGATCTGAGTCTGGCTCAGCTGTACGGTCAGTGTAGTTTGTGAAATGTTTTACATGCTTGAGATAAAAAAGAGAACAATGTATTTTTTCTCAGTGAGGGCCAAGGTCGAGTAAAGAATGTGTGTTTGTGCTTATGTGTGTGTGTGTTTATGTGTGTGTGTGTTTATGTGTGTGTGTGTTTATGTGTGTGTAAATGGACAGAACATTGAGAACCCTTCGTTGGTATGAAGCGCTTCTTTGTTTTCTTCCAGTGCGGGCGCACGACTTTTACACATGTGGCATAACACATGTGGCATTCAGAGGATATGTAGCCGTGTGTGTGTGTGTGTGTGTGTGTGTGTGTGTGCTACTGTGTGGGTGACCTGGAGTGAAAAAAACGGATGAGACAGAAATCCGAGCCAAAGTGCCAAACTTTTCAACGTGTATGATATGATAATGTGTTATGTTTCAAATCAATTATTAAGCCATTAACCATGGTAATACAAACTTCACATACCTAACTATAAAATACAATTAACAAAGTATGAAAGGGATTAGTTATGGCCATATTGTTATGATGCTCACTGGCAATACTTGAACTGGATAAAGTAAAAAGTAAGGATACTTGAACTGGGTCCAGGAAAATGTGAACACTTTGCACATTACAATTGGGTCTGCTGTAGAGATACATGGGTCTGAATGAATGAAATGATGTTGCTGTTAAACACTTGAATGACACGAGTGACAGGCCTCACACATCTGCTATTTCACATCTCAAAGATGTATACGTGTACCTGTGGTACTGTTAATATTTCATACTGTAAAATTGCGGAGATGCTAGTGGATTATCTCGATAGCCCTTCACGCTTCTACAATCATGGCATGTGATGAGCAGCATTACCAGATACATGTCAGCCATGCAGGAAGCGGACAGGGGCCCACAGGGGTCAAGCTCATTCACAATTGAGGAGGGGGAAAGGCAGAAGCTCCAGTTGAATCTTTCCTGCCACTCTTGAGGAAACCTGAGAGACGCACGGACAGGAAATTAGTCGTCTGTAGCTGCAAGGTGGGGGGTGACTCCTTTCAAATCTACCCTCCATACCTTCCCACGTGAAACAAGCCTGCCACCTCACAGTGCTTTTAATGATGCACACAACTAGGCCGTGTTTTGGAATGTTTCCCGATGTGTCAAAACTGCATTACATTACATTACATTACATTACGTTACATTACATTCATTTAACAGACGCTTTTATCCAAAGCGACTTACAAAAATTGTGCCTACAAAAAGATAATGGTAAAAACTACAAGTCAGGTAGAGAACATAAGTGCATCCCTGACTTAATCATCTAGAGAAGAGCTAAGTAAGTGCTATATTAGACATCACACCACACACAGCCACACACACACACACACACACACACTCAAAGACATATCCAAAAACACACACAGACAACCACACACACTTAGACACACACACACACACACACACACACACACACACTCTCAAAGACATATCCAAAAACACACACACAAGCACACAAGTAAATGAGCGTTGGATGACTCATAACTAATAAGGACTGGGATTGATGATGCGAAAGCAAACCCAGTAGTGACCTGGCAGCGCAGGATTGGCTGGTCTGTGATGACGACTTCCTTGTTGTGCCTGAAGACAAACTGGACCGCCGAGGGTCTGTCCGTGGGGCCCAGGACCCCACGCTGGGGGGCCACGGTGAAGATGGAGGACAGGTCCGGCTGGGACGGCAGGGTGGAATCCAGGGTGAACCTGGAAAACAATTCAATGTTACCTTAGCGTGCCACCCCCTCTGCTCAGCCAAGGAAAGCCTGGAGCTCACTCAAGAGAAACACACTGCGTCTAAATCCCAGACCTTACGGAACCCAAAAAGGTGATACGGCCCCTGTAACCGACCAATTAGTCTTTTTCCACTCGCTGGGCGAGTGTTGATGAGGTCAGAGTCTGAAGTGTCAGAAACAGTATGATGGGGTCTGTGTGTCTGTCCAGGACCGATACTCACTTGAAGGCGATGTCGTATTTGCCCTTGTTCTTCATATTGAGAGACAGCTTAATCTCCTCGCACACCTTGACGGTCCCAAAGTCCAGGCCGCCATCGGCTCCTAAGAGGGCACGGGGGTCAAAAGGTCAAGCCCTGGGTTTAGAACAAGCAGTTGCTCGCCGTATTTAATTGTGTGCGTGTGTGTACCAGTGAGCGTGTGTGGCGTGTGTTTGCCTATGTTGGTTTACGTTGGTGTGAGAGTGTCTGTGTGTGTGTGCGTGTGCGTGTGTGTGTTCACCTTTGGGGAAGGTTACGTCCAGGGCGACGTCATAGGCCTCTGCCAGGATCTGAATGTTCTCTGTGTGGACGATGCCCAGGATGTTCTCCACATCTGATACCTGACACACACACGCACGCACGCACGCACGCACACACACAGGGAGACAGAAATGAGCTGTGACTCATAACCCCTTAATGTAATCACTCTCTGGAGCAGCGTAAAAACAGAGAACATAGACAAAAAACACACAAGTGAAATGTATAACCCGCAGAGGAGTCCCCACTGTTAGAGACAGGGCAAAAATAAACCAACACAACCACCCTCACGACCACACACGTCAACAAGCCCCCCCCCCCATCCCATACAGAGCGGCGGGGGGGGGGGTTCACTTGTCAACAAGCCCCCCCCCCCGAACACATCCCAGACAGAGCGGGGGGGGGG
>JAVQIZ010143312.1:0-10203 GCA_036023535.2 Galaxias brevipinnis | reverse complement strand
CCCCCCCCCCCCCCCCCCCCCCCCCCCCCCCCCCCCCCCCCCCCCCCCCCCCCACGCGTGTGCGTGGTTTCGTCCCGTGTTTGTCTCGGCGTGTTCCCGCCGCTCGAGTCTCACGTCTGTCGTCGTGTTTGTCCGCGTGGAGCCACGGAAAGGAAACACGCTTTACGCTGAACGATTGGTTTGGGGTCTGCCGGGGCGTCGTCCTCTTTCCACGTTGTTGTTTTTGTTGTTGTTGTTGTTGATCGTCTGACCGTGGCGCTGGTTCTCCTCCCCCCCCCCCCTCCTCCTCCTCCAGGTGATCCACAAGCACTTCTACCTGAAGCGCGTGGAGGTGATGGCGCAGTGCGAGGAGTGGATCGCCGACATCCAGCAGTACAGCAGCGACAAGAGAGTGGGCCGCACCATGTCACACCACGCCGCTGCTCTCAAGGTACACACACACACACGGGGACACACACACACGGACACACACACACACACACACACACACACGCGGACAGACTTTAATGAGCCATTCCATCCATGGTTCTATGTGTCGAGATGTGACTTTTCCTAAAATAATCAGGATGGCCTGAATTATTTTCACACCTTTGGCTGCACAGGGTCGTAGAAGTGTCGCCAGTATTAAAACAAAACAAAAAAAAGACACCTAATCAGGGGTGGGCATAAATGTGCACGCTCACAGGTGTGTAGACACACACACACACACAGACACAAGTATATACACACTCTCACGTACATACACAAACACACACACTCGCTGTCCAGGCTTCGCTAACGAGGTGTGAATTGGCTGCAGTGGACAGTGGCTTCCGGTCGGCAGGGTTCTGACAGGCCTCCCTGATTCACGTCTGTGGTATCCTTGTTTCCTGGACACGTCCGAGAGCCACAGCCACCATGCCAGAGCTGATAACACACACACACACACACAGTCCCCCTGGTGTAATGGGCATGCTCCTCTCCCCGTGGCTGTAAATAACCACAGTTAATCCCCACTGTAAATAAGCCTAGTTGTCGTGATAAGGGAAGCTGGAGAGCTGCCCGCCCAGCCAGCCTTTTCTCTCTCACAGTGGGCCCAGGGCTCTGAGGTTCAGTCCAGCAAATCAAAGGGGGGCTTTCGCTGTAGGTCTGTTTTGATGCCGTGGTTTTTAGCGTTTTGTTTCTCTCTTTGTTTGTCCCTGTTGAATGTTTGAGAATGTGTCGCTGTTTTTCCAGCTCACTTCTCCAGGCTCAGATGCATGGAAGTGCTGTTGTTGGCCTTGTGGTCATCTCAAAACTCATGTGGTTGTTGAACGCACTCACACGAACGTTTTTTTGTGTACTAGAATAGTAGCCATCTAGACTGTCAAACTCGGTAGCAGTTAGCCATTTATGGTTGTGTACATTGTCAGTGCGCGTGCTGTGTGAATGAGACGCTCTCCTAACCTGTCCTCCTGTCCCATTGGTGTGGTCCTCCAGAGGCACACAGCCCAGCTACGAGAGGAGCTGCTCAAGCTGTCCTGTCCCGACGGCCTGGAGCCCGACAGCGAGGACTTCTCCTCCGAGAGGAACGCCGCCACACCCCTCCTGGTCAAGGAGCTGCCCAATCAGGACGCAGAGAAGCCAAGCGGCAGCCAGGAGGAGGGCCAGCTATGATCCCCCCTCCCCCCCCTCTGCCCCTGACAACCGTCTCCGGGCAACCTCTCTTCCCCGTGGCCAAACCTCCAGGCCCTTACTATTGTTATTGAATAACTTGACGGCTTCCAAGCACAAGCCACCAATATTGTCAATATTTGTATGTAAGAATCTAATTATGTAATGGCTGAAAAAAAACAAAAAGGGGACAATAAAAAAAAAACGAGATGAGAATGAAACAGCTTACATACCTAACGAAAATGAGACTTCAACTTCAACCTATGCTAAGCCCTTAAGGAAACACAGTCGACAAAAACAAATGATCTTTTATTTACCTGTAAAAGAGTGTAAACATTTTTGTGCTTTTTTCCAATTGTGAAATAACCACTGATTGGTATGTTATTAAACTTGTCTATGTATACACGATGACAGAGGAAATCACCGAATATATAAGGGAAACTACCTTTTAGAGAAGAATGTTTACTGAATGTTAATTTCCATATTTTTGACTGTTAGCGCAAGGACAGATGTAACCAAGAATATATTGGTCATTCTTTAAGGATACTATTTAAAAAGAAACAAACACATACACCTTTTCTCAATTTGAAAGACCTACTGGTCACCCATTGACATCGCTTACTTGATTTCTACGGGATCCTGTAAACTTCAATAAAGGCTGAGATGGACATTGTTAAATGCTATGATGATGTTGTCCCTTTTACAGGCTGTTGAGGGAAAAAAAAAATGCTATGAATACTTTTATTTTGCCTCTCACTAATTCTAAATGCAAGTTTAATAAATGCAACCTGTTTTACTTTGCCCGGATATATAGATTGATATGACTATGTAGATCTCTGGAGTGACTGTATGTAAGATGCATATGGGATATGTACAGTATATGAAAGCTTGTGCATGTGTATGTGTGTTTTATGTGCGTGTGCAACAATCTCGGCCTGGTGAGACGCAAAGCTGCATTGTGCCTTTGATCTACATCATACCACCAAATACTCCTGAGAGAGGACCTTTACTGATTTATTTGCAATTTCTACAAATTAATAATTCAGCTCCGTCTGGCAAAAAAACAACAACCTTTGATCTAGTTTTTTTTTATGTTGATACCAGAAGAACATGCACTTTCTATTTTATTCCCTCCCAGCACAGACCTATATTCCATTTTGCGCGGACATTAAATGGAGCTTGAAAATGTGGATTGATTGTGCGAATGCTTCTTTCTGGGGTTTTGAACAGCATTTTGACTTTTTCACTCTGGTCTGATTAAGAAATAAAGGAAAACAGGGTACCAATCCACTCTTTTTGGCTAAGAGTACTAATATCCCTACGCTGCATTTTATCTTAGGAAACCATGACGGTTTCATGTAACTGGTGCTGAACCACCATAAGTGTATACTTCTTTATTTTGACATAAGGACGGATAGAAAAACAACTACTTTGGATTTTGGTCACAAATATTACAGTAGTTTAGAATATTCGTCCTTTAGAAAACAAGGTCTTACAATTTCCTAAATTAGGCTTTGCTGTATGTATACCTTAAGAAAATGAGTGTCAGGTGTCGTAACTAAATAATTTGTTTCCTATTTATAGATGTAAATATTTAGATTTTGTCCTAAACATTGAAACTTAACAACGAATCATGGCTATTGCATTGGCTGCAGTTTGACTTCTTGATCATTTTGTAAGTAATAAGCCCCTGCCCTGCCTTACACAGGGTTTATACACATGTTGCAAATGATGTTGCCTGGAAATGTTATGAATATATGCAAATATCTTTGGTATATGATATATTCTGGGTGTAATGCACCCTTGAACATTATGCACACTAAAATATTAACCAATGTACAGTTGGAAGTGTGGGAGTCATGCGAATAAGATTTATTTCCAATTACCCAAGTCCACATCTATTCGGAGGCAGAGTGAACTGTTTGGTTGTGTCAACGCCTCTTAGGGGGTGTCTGCTTAGCAGTGAAGTAAAGCAAGGTTATTGATGCACCTCCCCCTGCAACAGTATGGGAGCAGTACATCACTAAGCCTTGAGACCATGTTTCTGTTGTATGGAGGTGGTTGTCTTTTGCCTTTGGGAACGCCTTGTGGGTCGCTTGTACTGCAAGCATGGCTACACAGGGATTATGATCTACAATAAAAGTGAGAGAGCTCACTGGATGCGTATCTGTGATTTAGCCCTTTTTACACAATACATTATTCATCCAACGGCTTTAACTGCATGCAGCCGAGAGGAGACGAGAAAGAAGAAGCTACTAGAAAATGCATGCCGATGTTTTCTGTGTGAGGCAAGCCTATGGGCTACAGGCAGCAGGGTATGTGTGTGTGGATCAGTGTATGAGTCAACACACACTTATAGTTGGTTACATTCCCTAACCAGAAACCAGACTGTTTGCTCATTAGTAGTGGAATGGGGTTGAAAATTATGCCATTTTACGTCATATTTTTTATTCATTAAATAGGTTATACACTTTTGGGGGATCTTTTAAATCTGTGTTGCTGGTCTAATCTTTGCTCAGTGAACTGACTTTGACTTTATTGTTTTGATATATACAGTAAAAACATTTAGTTAATTATTATTATTTACTTTCTATACTATTAACCATGTTGTAGTCAGTTAACTGGTTAACATTACTGGCTTTGTTGTACTTTCTGTCTGCCAGTTCAGACAATATTGGCTTGGCAAAGTAATGTTTCACTGTCCACTGCCAGGCTGTCTAAAGATGCTGTGTTACGAAAGAGCCACGCTCAGCCTTTTTCTCCGACACTTGATGAAGCTGTTTCACATCTTTTCTAAGAACAAGGGGGCAATCAAGCCTCACTAGTTCCCAACGGACATAATTCAGGTGGCAACAATGAAAGTCAACATCCCTTCTGTGTGTTAGTGTCTGTGTGTATGTGTGTGCCTGTGTGTCAGTAGTTCCCAACAGACATAATTCCGGTGGCAACAATGAAAGTCAACATCCCTTCTGTAATCATCTCCCCAAGCTCAAAGCGCTGCTTTCCTTGTGTAAGTTTATAGAGCAGCATAAAAAGACAAAAAAAATATATATATAGTGGTTTCAAGGGATTTGATTTAATGGTTGCTCCTCACACTGCCATGGCGATCAATGTGAGGAGCATGGTTTCCTGTGTGTGTGTGTGTGTGCATCAAACAGCCTTTGCGGCACTGCAGGTGTCGGCGGCTGTCACAAACAGCAAATCTTTTGTTTTGTCGACATCCCACCCTCCTTGGTAAGGTGTATGTGTGTGTGTGGGGGGTGTAAGGGCTCTTACCAGTGGTCCAGCAGTGTGTCCTTGCAAGCTCGGTAAATTAGAGCCACTGTGGACAGCAGAAAATATCATCCAGTTCAGAGAACATCTCAAAGAGTAAATTCACTTTGTGCATTCTGTCTCTTCCTCCTTTTAAAAAGAGGTCCCGAAGATCCCTTAGAGGGAGGGGGAGTGAGGGGGCTTACTTTACATGAGAAGAATTCGAAGAAGCTCAAGAAATGCCTCTGACATGTCGAACACAAAGAGGTGGAGGAAGAAAGAGGGGGAGAAGAGATGGAGAAAAATAAAACAAACACCCCCCTAAGAGGTGCGGCTGCACTGGCACAAAACAGCCGGAAGCTCCATCAATGCGCCGCGCTCCTGCTGGGTACTCTGAATCATTTACGTGCTGTTTTTGGTTCATGTCAAACACTGTGCTTACTCACTAGAATTATCTCCAGGACCGCCTTACCGGCATGCACTCTTCCTGGATTGAACCAGCAGAATATGAGTGTGTGTGTGTGTGTGTGTGTGTGTGTGTGTGTGTGTGTGTGAGAGAGTGAGAGGGGACGAGGAAAAGGTCAGCTGTGGGATACATTTTATTGAGTCAAGTCGACATGACTTTTATCTCTTGCTTGAGGAAGTATTTTGTTTGTTGACCTCAGGACTGCTATACTGTTAATTAAATATCCATGGTACAGAGACAATGTGTTGAGGGGCAATGTATCATCACCATCGTTTGCATGGCATGACAGATGCATGCTGCTTTTATGGAGTGATGTTCAAACCGCCTCTAACCCTGTTTAGAAAAAGCCTTTCACACACAAAATGCTGATGTGTATCAGAAGCAGTACCTTACATGACACTGCGACAGACTCAGTCCCACAGTCAAGAGGCCTATTCCCCCCTCTGGGAGAGCCAGCTGCTTGACGTAAATGAGATAAATTGTTCTCCTAATTTTTTTAAACGAAGATCCCTTTTAGTTCCTCAAGGAAGCTTTGTAGATTAATGTAACATCTGGAAGACACAAAGCACAAGCAGAACAAAAACAAAATACTTAAGCTGAAAGAACTGAAAATGTAGTTATTTTACAGGAAGCCACCGAGGCCATACTTCATCATACGATAAGATAACCATAGGCCTATCGGTGAATCTAACGCAAGACTCTTAAATGCATTCATCCTAAGCGTATTAATGTATCATGTGCAACATTACAAGTGCGTGTCTATTCCCATCAGACAATTATTCTATAGAAAAAGGAATTTTGACCATACAATATTAATATTATGTATTTTTTCGGAGTTAAACCTATATCCCTGTAATAACGCACTAGGTGGTAGCCCAATTTTATTTCTCGCTATTTATATATTATTTATATTACGGTTATTTCAATAATAATTACATTATAGTTGATAATACTTACACTCTCTTCCTGTCACCACAGCAAGCTTTGGTCACAAAACTATAAACAACAAAAGCCCATTCAAGTCCTTCTAAAAGAAATACTACAATATGCACGGATATAAAATTGTATAGGCTTTGAATAAAAGTTGAAGAATACTGTATGTTTTATCTTTGACTACGAAAATGACCACGGTCCCTAAACCAAGCCTGCTGATTACATTTTCCTCCCAGGATGCAACGCGCATCTGTCATGGCAGCTCACTGATGCCACATACAGCACATGTGTTGAAATAAACAAATTATGACAATTTATTAAAGTCGCCAACATCAGTTATTAGTCTACTCGTTCAACTTTGAATTACGCCCATCCCAACTGAAGCCATCATAGACTCACTGAACAAAGTAGCGAGCAGTCTTGTCCAGTGATGGTACGGGACATAGAGATTCCCATTCTCCGGGGTTTTTTGACATCAAGCGAGGCAACGGAATGGAAGCAAAACGTTTTCAGCTCTGCAGGTACGCATATATTTTGTATCTTACAGTGATATTTACTTAATGATAATTAATCGGATTGCGCTCGCATTTTCAGTCGTGTGCAAGAATGTACATTGCCGTTAGTTTTACTTACGAGTTTACTGGCAAATTGAACTAGCGCTAAACGAGCCTAATTTGCTGCCTTTTCCAGACGACTTTGCCTTTGTATCTCACTGATATGTTGTTTTAATATAGTGCAATGCTTTTACAATACATGATAACGAGTGTGGCGTTACTGAAGTGGAATTGATGAACACATCGCGATAGCAAAAGCTAGCTTGCCAAAGTCTAGCCAACTAAAAAGCCGGTGGTCAAATCTATGTCTTAACCGGCTAACGTTAGTATCTACAGCTGCCGAAAGGCACACGCAGAATGTAAATTACTTGTATACGCAATAGCTGGCCGACAGTACTGCCTAAAGTGACATCCGCTGGCGGCGCGATCTACCCATTTCAACTGTGTCATGCAAAAAACACAATGAAGGTTACCAGCATGTCTCATTCAATTTAATGGAGAACGTTCATGTCTCCCTCCGTCTTTCAAAACCTATTTTCGAGTAACCTGTCTCAACATCAGTAAATTCTTCGATTGCCCCCCCCCCCCCCAAAAAAAGACAAGGTTTGACATCGTCAATCAAGCTTGCCTAGCACCGATTATGCCATGTGAACAATATGGACGCATTGGTTAAGTTTATCAGAAATGTTTGTAGTCACGGTATTTCAGTGGTTGAACAGACTGACAGTCACGACACACATTTGGGATGCTAGAAGACGACTGTCAAATTACTGCGCCAATCCTTGCCTTTTAAAACTCACTGTTAACTATTCATACTGACCAATATAAAGATGTTAATTATCATAATATTCCGAGTAGCCCGATACAATGGGAAAGATGACGTCATGCCTGTGTTTAAAGACCACATTCAATGTTGAACATGTGAAACGACTTCATCAAGCTTGATAATTGTAATACTTTAGTTCAAATGTTGGCATGACGATAGCTTTTTGCCTTTATGTCACAGGATTTCAAAACATATATTTTTAAGTCTTGTTGGTAGCAAGTACTTTCCATTGGTTAGGCCTGTCCTCACAACAAATCACAGAAAGTTTCTGGCATCCTAATATGGCATTACCCAGTGTTAGTCCAGCTGTCCGAAAAAAACATTTTATGAACCGTTTTGATGAATCTGAAATGTGATTTATCAACTAATGTATAATACTATTATTGGTCTAACATTTGCAGATTTTAGGCTTCACATTTAAAACTCTTCTTCTGTGCCCTTTGGGTGCTTTCTGATTTGTTATCTGTCCTAATATTAATGCTGTCATTCTCCTTTTTAAGGGGGCATGGATAGAAATATTATGTTCACAACTATAGTGTTTTAAACCAAAAATGAGAAATCCTTCCAGCCCATTCGCCTTAACGTCACGTAACGCTTGAGATGAAAATGAGAAGATGTAACTATCTATTAATAAATACGTGCTATCGCTTTATTGCTGCTCAGTCAAGAGCTGTTTGGCAAAACTGTATTCCTCATTTGCATTACATTGCATTAACAGCTGCTCATTGCTTGCCCACTTTTTAAATGATTGACAAATTTGCCTGCGCACGTTGTTTTCAATTAATTTCTGCTCCTCTACAAAGCCTGAAGAGTGGCAGAGTTTCATTAGCGATTGCTGAGGACACATTTTGGCTCTCATTTCACCCGTTGTTGTCAAAGCTCTTTTTCGTCCTGGCTCTTGGAACGCTCGGTCTCTCCCAGGTCTCCGTGCTGTTAAACCAGCCCCTGGTTATTACTTCATAATTTCTAGTGAATTCACCCACCTCCTGTTGCCTATTAAACCCTAGCCTAGCAGCTATCGTGTGGGAGGGGCGAGAATCGATGGAAATGGTGTGCCACTTTTTAATATGTGTAAATCACAGTTGCATTCACAATAGTTTGGTGGGCTTTGGGCATTTTAAACTGTTTGCAGATGTCTGTCATCCTATCAGCGAGAGAGATCTTTGTTTGAGCATTCAAAGCATGCCAAGCTGTCAGACGCTCCTGGAAGATTGGTTGCATGTCATCCTCTCCGAGTCTTGGGTACAGAAGGTGCCACGGCTTTCCTTTGAAGAAGAAAGACATTTGGGGATAAAGAGTGATTTAAGTTGTTTTTTTCTTTACCTGCGTTGTTTTCCTCTCTCGCTGACATTTCTTTATAAATGGAAACCGAAGTCTGACTGTTTAAAGATCCTCCATCTGTTTATATTTGTCAGACAGCTAGCTCGCTCTGTCTTTCTTTCTCTCCCTCTTTCTTTCTCTCTCTGTGGCCTAAATGATTAAAGCCTACTTTGTGGGCGAGACAACAGTGAAATAGGGTACTACTAGGGCATTCAGCTGCTCGTTGTAGAAAGTTTGCCAGGTTATAAATTGCGTTTTGCTGCTAAACAGTTACTGCCCTCACCCCTCCCAGGTCGCTCACTTCCTTCAGCTTATTCTCTCTCGCTCTCTTTTCTCTCTCTCGCTCTCTCTCACGCTCCCTCTCCCCCCGTCTCCCACCAAGGGAGCACAATACAATCAATGCTAATGAGCCCAGCCAGCCTCCCTGCTCAAATAAAGAACTAATGAAAGCCGGTGAGATGTTGGAGACGAGTGCACCGGCAACGCAATTACTCCAGGCTGCGGCACCGCGCCCCCCACCCCCACCCCACCATCACTGGAGTGTCCTCTGATAGAACAAGCCCCTCACTATCTCACCGTGCTCCTCAGCCATATCTCTCCAACAGGCGGGATTGGGATTTTGTGCTTGCCTGCATACACACATTTTACACACACACACACACGTGCGTGCGCCCGCAACATCGACGTAATGCCCGTTGGGGTATTGCACCATGTCTTCATCTTCTGCCAAATGGGAATGTAGTGTTAGATGAGCAATCTGTGAAAATTAAAACAAGGAGAGAGAGAGCGTGAGAGAGCGTGAGAGAGCGTGAGAGAGAGAGAGCGTGAGAGAGAGCGAGAGAGAGAGAGAGAGAGAGCAAAGTTTGTGTTTAGGTTCAGAGTGAGGCAGAGGGCTTTGATCAGCGTCGTGCGTTGTTTCTCCCCCTCTCAGGCATTGCAATGGGAAGGTGGAGAGAAGGTGTTATCTGCTAGAAAGGCAATATGTACCCTAATAGTGCCTTTTTTAAAACAAAAATAATCTGTACAATTACCCAAAGTTCGACATGTTCAGAAAGTGATGGTGACCCCCAATGAAGCTCACTTCACCTGCTACCTGTCTCCTATTTTTTAGAGGCGGGACCTCTGTTGCAGTCCCTATTGGAGGGGGACTTCGAGGCGGTGCTTCTAAGTCCTCCGGTATTGGGCCTGCTGGCCGGTGAAGGGGCCGACGACAGCTGTGT
>JAVQIZ010143302.1:7500-23059 GCA_036023535.2 Galaxias brevipinnis | reverse complement strand
ACAATAGTTTATTGTCAATCTAAAGCGTTTTAAAATACAAAACATCGATTTTGGAGAAAAAGCCAATTATGACGAAAACACTGTAGAATACAATTTCACAAATCAGGATAAGTCAAACGTAATTGCTTTGAAACATTTATGTCATAGGAGTAAAAAGTTATTAGCCGCTAAATTTGAATATCAAGCGAATATCAAACGTAATGCTATCTTTACCGCGGTGTTTAACCTCCCTTCATAGAATAGACCCCTGAACCATATGCATTTTTAAACCAAATGTGAATGGGCATGTCAATCCTTGTTTTCTTTTTGGAAACGCATTCATTTCTATCAGTTGTGTTTTAAGTATTTAATGTTCGATTACGTAAGGCGGCAAGGGGTCACTTACACACAATCCCTATCATAAAATGTCATTGCACTCATGTTTTGGGGATACTATGACATGTCCACTTCTAATACACACATGTTCAACTGTTAGCTTTAAACAGTAAAAATCATCAAATACACCAACACAGCTACAGAATTATCTACACTTCATCATCTTCAAGTTGCTTCTCTTTTTTTCTTTTTAGATGCTGATTCTGAAAGTTGTTGAAGAATCGAGATTGTGCAATGACTGCATTATGGCAACTTTTATTGTTCAATGCAGTAAATAAGCTGCATACAATTTAAGGTAAATACAAAATCTATAAAATCCATCATCTGAATTCAACGTCTGTATGCCAACGCATCGTTTGGACAAAAGTGGGCAGAACCTCATAGTTCTCATGCGTCGGATGCCGAAAACCTCTCTGGGCCACACATTATTCCTGCAGAATTGCTTGCAATAATGACTATTGTAGAAATCATCTGGATGCCTTGCCATTTTCATGAACATCCATCCTGTAATAGTAAAGGTTGTTGAAGTGAGTGTGTATATAATATTTATAGTTATGCACAATACACAGCCATTGAGAAGCATTTCTAAAATGTGCGATCCCTGTTGTCCTAATCGGTAGACTTTTTTTATAAAAAAAATAAAGAGATGCTATCAATGTGTTCCAACATCTCTTGAACCCTGACTTAAAGGGGTTGTCAATGGGCGAGATAATCAAGGTCAATGCTATGACTAAGTCCAATAATTATTTAAGTGAGTAGATAGGTAAATGTAGCGTAGCATAGCATAGCTTAGCTTAGTAGAACGCGCTAGCATCCGTCAAAAGTGAAAATACACCTTAGAAAACCTCCAAAGATGTGTTATTTACTTGTTTTGTCTGTATGCGCTGTGGCAATGGAGGGGGGCAGGGGTTGGGTGGGTATTCAAATAGAGGCGAGGGGGGGGGGGACTCAGATTCAGGAATTTCTAATGAGGCAGAAGGAGAAGATCACATTTTGGGGATTTTAACAAGGTAATTGAACTAGTTTGCAGAAAAAACAAAACAGACATGATTTATACATGTAAGCAGAATATTTTTAAATGATTTTGAGGTGCTTTAAAATGACTGGAGGTGGACTTTAAAATTCTAAATACTTTAGAATTATACACTTTATAGGTTTTAAAATTCAGTTTAACATTTAAATTAATTAAATATCTCAGTTCATTTAAGTCCACAAAAGCTCTGTCAACTATGTTACTAACAGAACAACACAGGATGCCATTTCTATAAGTGGTGACCACTTCACATAAATTATGGTGAATGTCCTCTCCCTTTTTTCCATTATTTGATCTGTAATATTAATATGTTGTCAATGAGTATTAATTAACTGTCAACTATGTTGGGTCAATTTTATGGTTTTATTCAAATAAATGTTGAAAGGTATTGTTAACATGATAAAGAAAAACACATGCGGTCAGACATAGGACTACAATAGGGAAATTGTCAACTATGTTACCTGCCAATTAAGTTACCCCGTATGGCAAACTCATAGGTAACCCTACTAGGTATCACTGTTCACTAATGGTAAAAAAAATAAATATTCAATATAAAAAAGTAGGCAATGCGTTAGCTTAGCACTAGTGTATTTCACCGAAGGTATATTTGATTGTTTTATTTAGAAAGCACATTGCTTCTTTATTTATTTATTTTACTTTTTTGTTCTGTGAAATGTACCCCCAATTATTGAATGACTCATCTGCAACTTTCTGACAGAGTCATGCTAAAACGTGCTACTGGCTTACAGCCATTGTTGCTAAGCTAGGCTACATTTACCTAACTACTTGACTAAATAACTCATTATTGGACGAACAATCCTAACATTGATATCGATCATTCAGTTTGACTAGGGGTAAGTAGGAACATTATTTCCCCAAAAGGCGAACTATCCCTTTAATATAACTTATAACTACTCAGATACCTTCAGATTGGTAGCATACTCCCTATTCTTGCACTCAGCCCAACTCATGCTGATTTATGACTGATGATATGTTCTCTCCCTGCCTGATTCTCTAAGCAGCTGAGTTGAGATAGATATGTTAGTTTAACAGTTATCGTGCGGTAAAGCTTTATCTATATCACTTATTCAGATATTTTTCACCTAAATACACCTTTCTAACAGCAGGTTGCATACCCATTGTCATCTTTGAGATGCTGGTACAGCTCTGCCTTATTGTTCACAGAGCTGATCCTCCCAGCAAACTCTTGGTGTTTCCTAGAATTGGCAGCAGTGATTCTATTGGTCCATAAAGTGAGAAGAGAGACTGGACCTAGGTGGAGTGGTTCAAGAAACACAACAAGTTATCCAAAAGCAATTTTTTTTGTTGGCTGTTTCAAAGACTTTCAGACAAGTTTGTACAAAATGTACATATATTGCAATGAGTTAAGTATTTACAAACCTTTAGCTTTTTCAGGGGGCTGGATTTCCTGTGAAGCTAGTCGTGGCTTTTTGTTAAGGGGCTCTGGGGAATCAGGGGAGTCTTTGATCACCTCTGACTCGTGCTCCTCTTTGTCTTTCTCCAGCACCCCCTTTAGCCTGTGGGTCAAACAACAAGCTGATGCAACCAGTTCAAAGTAATTAGTCAAGAGTGTGTGGATGTCCGAGTGCACACGCGCTCGCACACACACACACACACACACACACGTTTTAAGCCACCCCCCTTAACACTGACCGTTCAGACTCCTGCCAGGTCTTGTCCTCTGTGTCTTTGTTCCCATTTTTTTCTAGTCTGTCCTCTTTGTCCTCCCTCTTCCTCCCTCGTTTCTTCCTGTCTTCCTCCTCCGGGGGCTTGCTACGACAGGCACTGATGCAGTCGAGAACCTGCTGGTGTCTCTCACTGCCTCGCACATGGGTTTTAACCAGGGTTTCCAACTCATTCCACATGATGCGATACTGTTCGTCCCTGGGACAATGAAAAAGTGATATTCTAAATTCACCAAACACAAAGAATACAGTATCATGCATGAAAATACCCCTGGCACAAATGGTCGCCATTTGTACCTTTTAGGCCCTTTCCCCCTGGATCCGACAGTGGAAATGGGTAGAGGGTCGTTTTTCCTTTCCATATCCACCAGGTTAAAGACGGTTTTCTGACAGGTCAGCACATCCTCCTCACTAAGAGTCTCCTTTACTATTAAATTGGCAAGGGGAACCACCTAACCGGATGAGAGCAAAACATAACTGGCCCCTTGGAATGCACCAAACACGGCACACAATCTATCTTTTTTATAATTCAAATAATATTGGCATTATTGGAGTGGTTTAGGAGTTTCATACCTCTTCAGCTTTGTGAGGAGAGCTCGCACTGAGTTAAGCTAGGACGATAAACATAGGTGCTTACCGCTTGCATGTTAAAAATGGTGGTCTGGGAGATAATCATTGGCCAGTAGCGAGTGTAGCGCTCTAACTGAGCTTTGGCTCTTTCTGCCGGCAGCTTCCCAGAGGACTCTCCAGCATTAGCCGCCTCTGGCACCGGAGTCAACCGGTTTTCCCTCATGAACTCTCCAAAGTCCTGTCGAAGACACAAATTTCAATTGTGACACGACTAACCAGATCAAACATCAGATTAGGATATATAGGAACTGAAAATGTTTAACAAGACTAACCATTTCTCTCATTCATCTAAACTAACCGTCAGCTTGAACTTACAGGGTTATATAGTTGGGACGCAGTTTTTGCTGAAAGAATTAAGCAATAGTGCTCCACAGAGTGCACCTTGCATCAGTGCGTGTAAAGAGGTGAGTACTCCGGGCAGAGAGAGGACTGGGGCTGAGAACACAGTGAAGCACTTACGGTGATGCGATAGTCCGTGACCCGACCGCCGCAGCCCTCGCTAATTGAGGGAGGGTCCTCCAGGGTGGAGCGAGTGCTGTTGAGCACATGCAGGAATATCTCGCCACCATGGCTGCTTAGCATGTGGCTGATGATCTTTGAACCGGACTTGCGAGGCTGCTCCAGGAGAACGGAGCGACCTGGCCAGAAGAAAGGCTTAATCAATCAAGGAACCAGAGCATCTCTGGGTGTCTAGAAAAGTAATATCAAATGCAATCTATTGTTATTATTATTATTGATCTATTGGCCATCTGAAACAATCCGACTAGGTTTGGGGTTTTAACTTTTTATTTAACGGTAATTTAACTATTATGTGTAAACAGAGGAGCTGGGGGTTATTATGGAAAGCACTTAAATGTTTGTAGTAAACAACTCACCATTGAGGAGAAAGTTGGTCAAACAAGATGAGGGTCGACTGTTGACATCTGTGGGTGATATACGATAGGCGCCAGTGCAGTAGTGCAATTCTGAGAGAAAACAAGACTATGTCAGGCAACAGGCTAATGTATACTGAGGAGTAAGCCAATTCTTTCCCCCTCAATCTTTCTACTAAAAGGACTCAAACATTCAGTTCCAAGTGTACAGAGACCATACGTCTGAATGTGTCCACTTTGCATGCTTACCAATACTGTTAGTTCTGGGAGTGCACCATTTCAGAGTGACAGTCTCCTTGAGGCCACTGTCTCGACTGGTGCTACCCGCCATGTGCAGGTCCCCTACACAACAGAGACACAGTTCACTGATTCCATATGATTAGGGTTTTGTATCTCTCACAAAGGAATAATGATTCAAATTTAGCCAGAAAATGTATGAATTGTTTAGAGATAAAGCTTGTGTTATGTGCTTCAGTTACATGACATCCCTTAGTACGGTAATAACAATAGGTCTTAGAAAAATCATTAAATTAATTAATTGGTCAAATACTTATTATTAATAGTAAACTAAGAGGTTTATGCAGTAAATCAATATTAGTTATTAGTAAACTAATATTAGCTACTAACACTAACTAATGTTTTTAGTTAACAGTGACCAAATAATTATTATACAAGTTGCACTTCACCACTTTGACCAACAGAGCCATTGCAGGGCTTTTGGGTGTTGGAGTTCAGTTTGTAAATAAAGCATGCACCCACCGCTTTTGAAGAACTCCAGATGGGCATCTTTGTGGTGCAGGAGTTCGACATCGTAATTGGCTGATGTGTTGGCATGCTGCTCTTCCTTCAGAGGGAGAAGCAGGAACACATCAGAGGCCTCTCCACAGTTACCATCACACACATGCACATGAACACACACACACTGCTGCTTTCATGGTCCAACGGAGACAAAGCATCAGGCAAAAGACAAACACTTCACACTTAATACTGCGTCTCATTCACTCACTGTGCTGGAGATTATCCAAACGATCAATGCAGTAGAACGAATTCCACAATACACCAATGATCGTTTGACCAAAATGATGACTTGATCGTACCTAGAATATAACAGTTTTATTTTAAGTCTTTCCAAACCTCCTAATTCAAGTTTTGATTTGGCTTACAGGCTTTTGCTTGAGATTAGGAAAGGGATGTTGAAGAAGAAGGCGACAACGGGGACCTGAGAGCGAAAATAACTATTTATCACAACAGCACAGTTGACCACCACAGCAAAACACTACAGAGGAGGGAGTGCTACCACCTGCTTCTCCCCAAAGGAGAACTCATTCACTTAGCTGAGGATTTAAGGAGGATATGGGCTGGATAACTTACAGGGGAGAGGGATACATTTGGCCATATGACACAAACCATGGTCAGAAGCTAAGGAAAGGCAACTTTGGTCCATCATTGAGCCAGTTTAATTCCCTGCACAAAAATGTCAAACCTAACAATTAATTACAATCTTCTATTCAAACCATAGTTTGTTTAATGTGTGTTAGATGTGGGCAAAAGGAAACCATGTATTACCAGTGGACCCAAAACCAGAGTTGCCCATCCTTTGCTGTTAACTGATTGGTCACTGAGTGTTGGAACCGCACAGACAATCAAAAAAGTGAAATGGTGCTAAGCATTGGCTGGATGAGGACAGTTCAAATACAAAGTGCCTAGTGTAATTCAGCGGTCCTGCGGGGTGTGTGTGATAGTACTGACCTGGTCGCAAACATTTAATGTGGGCTAGCAAAACAGAAAATACAGCATGAAAACAGCAGCAGGTTCAGAATCAAATCAGCATGCTGATGTGATGAACAAAGACAACAAAGTTGTGATACTGCATATATGAAGGCGGGGGGGTGCATTGGTGGGCATCAACTACCTGATGACCATATATAATAAAGGCAGGAATTGGCTCAAAGCGAAGCATTCAAGTAGAAAAATATAATGGAAAATAAAATGTTTAGTTTAAATCTCATGGTGAAGGGATGGCAGGTAGACTTTTAAAGGTATAAAGAATTAGTTTAAGAAACTAGATATTGAGCTCAGAAGAGTGAAAGAAAAGATAACGGGTCTGTTATTGTAAAGCAGATTTTGGCAGTGACACCCCAAAATGAGGCTAAAGCACAATCATGAAAGCCTCCCAACTTTAGAGGAAGGCGTAAGGAGGTTGATGTTGTGAGTCGACAGCCTCTTAGACCGGATGCTTGAAAGCCAAGAGGGAGGACTGTTACCTTCATGGGGATGTTGGTAATGGTGGTCGATGCCAAGTCAAAGTGCTGCTGGACCAGAACGTTCAGTTTGGAAGCCAGGTGTCTCCCTGCGCGTACGCTGTGAACCTCGCTGCTCAGAAGAGAGGAGACCTGAAGCCAGAGCACAAACTAGATCAGAAGATTACGAAGTACGTTTCTGATAATTACTTCTATACATTTTTACATGAGAATCTGAATTAATGCATAGGTTTATACATTTCCACATACTATTGAGAAACATAGGATTAAAGTCCACAAGTAAAGCCAAAATGCCCTGTAAATGTTTAGCACTGACCTGCTTTTTAGTGCGATCAGATACCAGGGTGTCCTCACCCTGAGGATAGATGTGGACTAGGACCAGCTCACACTGCTCGATGGGCATAAGTCTGAAACACAAGCATACAAATACCTTTAAAAATACTAAACCCTCCCTTTGATTCTCCCTTTTACTCAATGACACGGTATATTTCAACACTGCTATGGACCTGTCTGAGCCTGCTGCCAACTTGTTTTGCTCCAGGATGGTTTCCTGGACCCAGTCCTCCAGCATCCGTACATGTGTATCACTGTACAACACAGAAACACAGGAAGGAGCAGTATTAAATTAGGACCACCCACAAAGGTTTAGGAATGTCCAGTCAATATAACTCATTTTATGATATTTTTTTAATATTTGTTTTTAATCCGGATATAGGTTTATTCAAATTATTTGTGAGCCTGCTTTTGAAACAGGACAATAACAGTTTGTCAATTTTCAATTACATATACTGTAAATCTACTGGTCAAACTAAATATAAGCCAGAGCAAGGAGCAAGTAGACAAGATGACTGAATAACCAGATATTATCTATGTAACGGAATCTATGTATTTAAACAAAACAAAATACCTAAAAAATAAACACCTATTACAAACATATTATTACTAAACAAGGTTTGCTAAGATATATTCACATGGTAATTTCTTATTTAAACAGAATAACACAGATATTGTCTTTAATAGCATGAAAATCTCCATGACTATAAGGTTTACCTTTTGGCGTTAGTCAGGCAGATGATACGTCCCCTGTTGGCCACTCTGTCAGCCATGTCCATCAGAGTGGTGCGCTGCTCATGTTGCAGCTCTGTGATTTTGCACAATGACTCCACAGCTGCAACCAGGCCGTGCAGAATGCTGCAGCATTCAGGGTCCTCGCGTGGGTTAGGTGGTCCCACTGCTGCCAATGCAGACATTAGCTAACAGAAAGGAACAATAGACATTCATTAACAACATAAAACAAAAATACATATCCCCAAACATGATTGTTAAGCGCCACTTAAGAGATTTTTATGCACAAATACAGTTATGCTTCAATAATGTGTTTTCTAGGGATTACGTTTCATTTACCGGTTTTATTGTTTTGATTACTAGCGGTTACCTCATGAGTACCCTGGTCTTCTTGCCTCCAACTATTCAAGATGTGGAACTCGGAATCACTGACAATGTAATTGACCTGAAATGTAACAATAACAAACTCATTAGTACAGTACACAATGAAATAGAAAAGCTCTAATCTGACTGCTTGAGTGAGGTATACTATCTTGAAATAACTGGAAACTCGGAAATGTAGTCTCACAACAGAGGGAGCTGATATGCAAAATGCACTCTTAATGCAAAAATACTTTATACAAAATTATTCAGATGTCCATAGTTATTGAATAGCCGAAGCACTTTGAATTAAACATTTGCATATCCCTTGAAAACAAATTGTAGGGTGGGTGTTATTTTACAGGAACAGAATATGATTCATGAGTGCACATATGAAAACAAAAGGACCATACAACAAGGTAGTATTTTCTCCACCAGTTACACAAAGTACATACCAGTTTATTGGTGGGGTAAACGTCATACAGGATACGACAGTACTCCATTGAACACTCTACAGCGCAAGTCCAAAGGGACTTGGATACAGGAGCCAGTGGGATAACGCCCTGGGCACGGCTTTTGGTCAGCACATCACATTCCACCTGCTGACGACTAGACTCTGCCATGTAGGGACAGTGGTCCACTACAAAGGCTGTCTTGTGAGAAACAGCAAACATCTTCATTTTGGTACTGTAGTTATTGGAATCTGTAGGGATGGGTGGAGGACAGGCAAGGGTTGGTCGGTACACTGTAGAGAATTATAGGATGAATTTAGTCCACATATTAGTTTCAAAGTTTTGACTACTAGGAATTCTCCCTGTGTGTGTGTGAATTTCGTTTGAATTGTGCATTTTTCAGGAAGCTAAAGTTAAATGAAACATGTCAATATCCTCTCTCAATTTGCACACGCTTTATGACATCGTCACTATTAAGTTCGTTACGGAAAGTGTGTTAGGAAACAGTTCATAGACATCAAATCAAGCACTGATGTAACTATGAACCGGAGATAAAGTAAATCATTGTTATAACTTAAGGTCACTGCTGGGCTAAGACCGTGGTAATGATGGATTGGCTAAACCACGTTAACCCATAAATGTAGCATTGTAGTTAATGTTTAAGTTCTACGTTACAACGTTTAAAACAGTGCACAAAATGCATGCTACGAAACACGATAGGACAAATGCAGCCAGTGAGGGCATTTTTTGTCAAACAACACGCATTCAAAACAATGGCTAGCATTTAGCTAACGACCTCAAGTTACGTTAGCGGTAGCTTGCATGATAATACTGGACATTGGTGTGATTAACCATCAACTAATTAAAACATTGACACGTATTCCCGACTATGTACATAAATACCTTGTGATCTATCTTCCATTAAAAAATTGTAAAACGTAAGCCATTCCTTTAAAGACACTAATTAATTAGCTAGTGGTAGCTACCGTTCTGCTTTGTTGTTAGCGGAAGTTACTGTCTTGGTGGTAAGTCCGAAATATAAACAAGTCGTCAGCGAAGTTTATTTCACTGGTTCCTAGGCTGGCAAAAATATTCCTAATTAATGTAATAATAAAAGCCACAGCAACTTTTTTGGCCTATTTCCAGACCATTTCATTGTACACCATTATTTATGTTCAATCTTTGTCCAGTCAAAGTGTTGACTAATAGAAATGACAGAAAAGAGATATGGCGAAAAAAACTCACTCTGTACTGAAAACGAACCAGTTTATTTACTTATTTGCTTATTTGGGCTATGTTATTGTGTTGTTCAAGTTCTGAAGAATGAGGCACAGGCATGTGGGCGTAGAAAGACTGTCAAATCTGTTCCATGAGTTCTTCGAATTCGCCCTCCTCCAACCCCACCCTCGTAGCTTAACAAGTCAAAACTTGAGCAAAATCATTTTTTTTAAACATCTGTGGTCGCATTGCAATATCATCGACGATTCTACATTTTGGCCAATGTCCTAATCAGGCGCAACAGATTTCAAGATGAGCGTTAATTCTGACAATGACATCCTCACGACGGACGCTGTGTCTGAAGGAGACGATTTCGGATGTGATACAGATATAGAGATGGGAATGATAAAAGAAGTTGGTAAGTCCATGCACTTTATTGCTACCACTTGATGCTTTCATGAATACATAAATGCGGAAGATTTTTCGCAACAGATTTGACAGCCTTCAGTACATTTGAGTTTGAAGCCTTTTTGGGCAGTGGCTAATGAGCTGGCAGACAACACAGTCCCAGCAAGACTGTCGTTAGCAGTTGAAAACAGATCTTTACAGTCACTCGATTTGCGGGCCATGTTAAACTTGCTCTAACTAGTACTGTAAAAAAAGAAAAAAAAAGAAAAAGGGTGCAGTTTCCGTTTTGTTCTAGACTGACATAGTAACCAGGCACATCTATACATCTCAGGCATAACTTTTTAAAATGTTGTTTAATAGTTTGAAAGTAGTTCCTTGAAATAGGCAATTTCAAAAGGGCCTAAAAACAGTGAAACCTTCGTAGGGGAAACTGAAATGCAAGAGGACAGACATTCTCTTTGCATGTGTCGCCATCATAGCTGCACTTTTAAACGACAATGTTTGCTGTATGTCTGTTAAACCCTTTATAGTGGAAGCCGGTTGTCTGCAGCACAAAAAATAAATGGATGGACGTAATCACTAGTTATGACTATCTCATAATACTTTCTCATGTCATTATAACTTGGGCTATGTCATAACAGCAAGATGTTTTCTAAATATTATGATACCCTTATTACGAGAAACGTTTTCATTTTATAGCCCCACACGCCTGCCTGCAGATCGGATGTGATTGGCTCATTTTAATTGTCCGCCAATCGTGCTACTTTGCTATATTCCTAAAAAGTATCCCTTTGCATTTTACCCTAATTTAAAACTCAAATCACAAGTTTTGCGGGTAGGCCCGCGCTTTTTACGCACATATTAGGGCTATGCCAGGCCAAATTACCAACGTCCAGAGCAAATTTTTTTTTTAAACACATTTGGTTTAATCAATAACCCCAAACAAATCACTACATCATCAATAATCAAGGAAGCTATCATGTGCGTCCAGGCATTTAAACTATTTTCCATGACCACCTGGATTATTTATTGTGCAGGCGCACATACCCGACGAGAGCAGCAAAATCACTCTTAGGCAGATGATTTAGTTGTTCAGTTGATCTCTCTCTCTCTCTCTCTCTCTCTCTCTCTCTCTCTCTCTCTCTCTCTCTCTCTCTCTCTCTCTCTCTCTCGTTCGCTCGCTCACTCACTCACTCTCTAGATGTTAAGATGTCTAGATTTGTTTTTAAAACACGACAGGATGGATGGATAGGGCTCATTTATAAGGATGTCTTCTTGATTTGGTTCTAACCTTTCACAGTTTACCCTGAGGAGTTTTTACCAACTTATGAAACTATACCAGAGGGAGCATCAGTTGCCACAACAAAGCAAGTAAGTTTAATTAAACACATATTTTCTAATTAAATTGACTTAGGTACATGATGGGAAAAGTGCCTTCCTGACCTTTCCCTAACTCGGAGACTGCCATAGAGTGTGCACCTTTTCTGTGATTTTGAAATCAATTACATACAAAAATTGTAAATAGCATTCCAATTAACTTTTATGTTTTTGAAGTTCTGGATACACAACCTACTGTATGTTGGATAAAATTGGGGGAGTGGCATTGTACTTGTAGACTCTACCCTTCTCGGTAATCCTAGTGGCTCTGATATTAAACATCCAACATACCCTGGTTGATTCAGTCCTAGCAAGAATTTGTTCAAACTGACAATCATGTACAGCATCATGGAGGAAGAGGATCATGAAATTGATTCTGTTGAATTACCAGAGAAGCCGTATTTATGTCCACAGGTTGAATTCAATGGCAATACGGACTTCCTGTTCTTCAACGATGGAGTAAAGCGTATTGACTTTGTCCTAGTATACGAAGATGAGGACAAGAAGGAGTTTGACAAACGACATGCATTCCAGAGACGAAAAGTAAGTATCTGAGTCTTAGGACTGAGATAAAAGTAATACTCTAGTAAAACAATAAGAACAAGTAATTGTCGTTGTTGAAATGTATTGATAGACATTGATGTCTGAATTAATGTGAATTTCTTTTCTATCACAAAACTGTTATATAAATGGCACTTCAGGGTTTTTGTTGAAAAAACGTAGTTTTCTTCTTTGAGGTGTATATATTGCATTTTCGTTGAACTGAAAGTTTGTAAGTATTGAGACACAGAAGTTGTAACTGCAGTGTACCTACAGTATAAAGTACATGTACAGTTAGAAGAAAATTAATAAATAGATAGCTTGTATTTACCTTGAATCTTTAAAGAAATCTTATTCAGAAGCCCTATGTCTTCGAACTTAATTGAGACAAAGGATATTAGTTCAGGATTAGGTTTGTGACTTGTTTTTTCATGCTATTGCGTACACAACATATTTGCTCTCTAGTATTTGCTAAAGGAGTCTTTGTTTACTTCAATGTATCATGTCAGTCTTATGCTATTGTAAGATATGCAAGGTAACATGCTTCTACACTGGACAAAACATATTGTTACATCAGTAAGTGGTACAGATAGAGAAGGTATCGTTATCTTTATAAGAGAGAATATTTCTAAGTATGGCATAATTGTGATATTATTTAGTGTTCTTAGCACACAAACACCTTTAATTGCTTCTTAATAATGACAGACTTTGTGGATCATTGTGTGTGCATAGTGAGTGAAATACCCAGTGTGAGGAAACTCATTACAGGTTGTTGTGTAGCCAGGTGTGTCATGTTATTCACTTAGGATGAGTAAATCCAACCCTATGTTTAAACATATTTCCCAATAAGGATGCAGTAAATGGATATGTTGTAAGGGTTATTGGGATAAGATAAAACTCCATGATTAAAGAGGTATCAGAACAACTAGAGACTATAATGTACCTTAGTAGTTTACATGATGTATTGTGCCTTACGGTTTATACTAATGTTTTACTATTAGCCAATCCTTAGTTTAGATTAACTCTATACAAATGCTCCTTTGTGAACCAGTCTATTTATCCAGTGTGGAATTGTTGGGAAATGCATTTACGTGGCACCAGACTTGCTACCACCAAGCTACATGCAAGGCTAATATAAGTAGAGGTTTTGTATTTAAATAGTATGTTCTACCAAAAGAAGAAAATAGGAAACGGATGTGTTATATCCAAAGACTTACTGTGCATAATTGCTGAGTGTGACTCCATGACAGGATGAGTGGCCCAAAGGGTAAATATGTTGGGTGCGGTTTATAACAAACAATCCAGTTAATCCACACTATCCACATTATCTATAGCGCCGGAGAGAATACTTTGAGGCAAGCCTGATGAAGATGGGAATGGAACTGGAGGCTACAAGATCGGTAAGTACGGTGCACAGTGGAAGAGGCTGTTGGTATGAAACATCTCTATAATAAGTAAGCAATGTGAACTGCCAGCACCCACCCCGAATAACAGCACTAAATGTAAGGCTTTCTATAAAGAAATACTTTAGTCTAAACGGTCAACTGTCATTATTTATCATTATTATTGAAGACAGTTAAGTATTATGGTGTTAAGTATTATGGTGCCTCAGTTAATAAAATCAGTCCTTTCTCTCTGTCCTCTGTGTACATATTTCTCTTCCCCAACATCACACCTGCTGGTAGGTGGTGGATGACAAACTCATGTTTATCAAGGTGCACATGCCATGGGATGTACTCTGCACTTACGCTGAGGTCCTCCACATCAAGCTGCCCCTCCAGCCCAATGACCTGTCCCCTGGGCCGTCACCCTTCCGCTGCTTCTCCTTTCTTACCAAGCACTTCTACCCCAGTGAGAATCAGATTCCCACGGAAGAGGAGTACTTCACCGCGGCATTTGAAAAAGCTCGTTTGGAGTACTTCTATGTGAAAGACCAGGATCTCTTTTTCACACCGTCCATGAGGAGTAGGATGGCAAGTTCTGTTTCAATTGTTGTTTAATTGCAATAAGTCAAGTATGCTTAATAGTTTCTATAGTAATGAAATGTAAGTTAATTCATATGTAAAATTATATATATTTATCACTTTCCTATATATAAATTGATTGTGTAACCTTTCTGTGTGGTAGGCTTACTACATCCTTTGCCGAGCCCCCTATGAGGTGCGAAGCACTATCAAGAAGTTTGGCATTACCAAGCTACTGGATGGAGGAGTGTACAAAGCTGCATATCCATTGCATGATGTAAGAGTCATTTTAGAAAGTATGTTTATGGTTATATTAATGGTAAAGCATTTGTGCCACTTCGTAATTTGCCTTCACCCTTTTTTTTAACATTGTAATGTGAAATGTATAAACATGCTTGTTTGTTATTGATACAACACAGTGTAGATTCAATGTACGGTCAAATGAAGTTGGCTGTCCTAATGAGAGGTACTTGCTGTATGAAGAGTGGGCTCATCCCAAAAGCTTCTATAAGATGCAGCCTCTTGGTCTCATAAGGTAATGGTAATCAGTTTCCATATTTCTCATTAATTGTCGACTTGCCCCAAAACAAGTTCTAAGTACCTTTACACAGTATATACATACAGTGACTGATCTACGGTATTTTCCTATAGAAAGTACTATGGGGAGAAGATGGGCATTTATTTTGCCTGGTTGGGCTTCTATACAGCAATGCTAGCACTTGCTGCAATTGTTGGACTGGGATGTTTCATATATGGATATAAGACTCAAGAAACAAGCACTTGGAGGTAAGGAAGTACTTATCTTTTTATAAGTATACATATTTATGTATGCATATAGTATGTATACACATTAAATATATATGTAAACACTATTGTCTGTAATGTAAATGTTGCATATTTACATGTGCGATATATATTTTGAACGCATTACTGAAATATGTAATACATTGGTTTCACTATGACTTTACTAGATTATTGTTAATAACGTCTTCTCCACTTCCCTGCATGATTCATATTGTTTTACACAATGTGTCCTCTGTTATACTTTCAACAGCAAAGAAGTGTGCGACCCCTTGATCGGTGGGAAAATTGTTATGTGCCCACAATGTGATAAAGAATGCACATATTGGAGGTTAAATAGCACTTGTGAATCTTCTAAAGTGAGTAATATTTTACGTCTCTGTGAGCCCTTGCTGTTGAAGACTGTTAGATAATAGAATTGAAGGAAATGTAATTCATAATACATAGTTCTCACACACACACACGCACTCACGCACGCACGCACGCGCACACGCACA
>JAVQIZ010143302.1:0-5000 GCA_036023535.2 Galaxias brevipinnis | reverse complement strand
CCGCCTCTCGCCTCCTAGATAAATGCCAATTGATTGGTTCATCAAACTCACTCCTCCTTATCTAATTGGTCAATTTGTAGAGAAGAGCAGTGGGTGTTGATCTAGCAATCTTTCAAATAAAAAAACAAAACAATATTGGAAAAAGCAGGTTAATTGAGTCAAGTAGTGGTAAAAGAGAGCTGATTTTGCCGTGTGTGTGTGTGTTCGTGTGTGTGTAGCTGGCTGGGGTACAACGTGCTGGGATCATCTGGCCATGGAGAGGTCAGAGGCGACAGGATGGTACAGTCAAACAGTCACAGTAGATCAAGTGGAACATGCTATAGATATGTTTTCCCTGTCCCCATTTCCCACCCCCCAGTCCAGACACAGCCTTCACTCTGCCTTTATTCACAGCCCCCTCTCCATACGGCCAACTGCAGGGCACGTCAATGCACCAGCAGTACACCAGGTGGTGGATGAAACGTCTGGTCGTTCAAAACCAACAAGAAGCGCGCGAGAGAATAAGGAGAACTGGAGACTGCCAAATATGTGGTTTCACAGGAAAACGTGGTGTATCAGGCAGGGTGTCTCTGAAGTTCAGTACTGTGCAAAAAGGCCACGGGAACGGTTAATAGTTAAGTGTTTCCCGCAGTGCGCATTGAGTGAGACGCTGGCGCTGAGGAAATCATGGCTTTGTAAAAGCGACCAAATGCTGCCGCAACCTGTTGCCCACTGCTCTAGCTAGGCTAGTATTTTGTGTTACTCTGGACAGCCTGTGTGCGTCGTTGAGGACCATAAGCAGGGGGAAAAAAAGGCCCCATGGAAAAAAAAACTGTTTCAGATAAACTGTAGAATTGTTTTTGTGAGTTCTCTGTGACTACTGCCCTTTTCGTGGGAAGCATGCGGAAGGAATGCAATGCCGGAAAAGTCGGATAGCGAAATAAGCTTTAGGGCCTTTCCGTGAACGAGGGCCCCCATAACCACATAAAAGTCTTTTTTTCAAAGGAGAATTATGCCTGTAATTTGGTTATTGAACAGTACTTGCTGCTCACTGGATATAAAAAAAACAGAACGAGCGGGTTAGGGAGAGCAAAAGAAAAAGTGATGGGGAAAGAAAGCGGGAGCAGGGGAGAGGGAAGGAGGGAAGGAGGGGTTTTACGGAAGCAGTGGATCCCACCAGAGGCCCCCTCTGTCAGTGAGTGGGAGGGAAGATCTCCCTCCTCTCCTGGGGTCTCATTACACAAGACTCCCTGCTCAGCCAGCCAGCCAGTCAGCAACTGTATTGGACTATAGGAGATGGCGGGAACGCTATTGAAGTAAAGCGGTCAGCAAATGTAAGAGGTTTAAATGCCAGATAGAGGGGTCCGAGAGATAGATATAGAGAGAGAGAGAGAGAGAGAGAGAGAGAGAGAGAGTGCAAAGTGCGTGTGTGTGTGTGTGTGTGTGTGTGTTACACGCTGTAATAGAACACTAAAGTGTAGCCTCAGGTACCAGATTGTTATTACTGCTGCAGATGGTTGCAGGGCACTTCTTTCAGATGTATGTGTTTGTTTGTACGGTGTGTGTGTGTGTGTGTGTGTGAGTGTGTGTGTGTGTGTGCGCGTGTGCGCGCGCACGTGCGTGTGATGGGAGCCAAGGGAGCACAGGTGCTCCCTAAATGACCCATTAAAGCTGTGACTATAGCCCGCAGTGGGTAAGCTACAACATCCAATCAAGACCCTAGGCAGGCCACCATAATTCTAATGCAATCTACAACATCCAATCTACCATTCCGCAGAACGTCATAAGTATCCAATCCCAGGGATGAACAGCCAACAGTAAACCAATGCCGTCCAAACAGACAGGCTGCAGTAAAGCATGGAGAGACGGCCCGGCCGCCCTCAAAGCACCAAGTGTCCTGCTCTGAGCCAGCGTCAGGCTGAACCTGTGCTCTGGGAACATCGAGGGCCCCATCGGGGGCTCCTGCGGTCGCTCTGCCCAGACTCTCTGGGGCCTTTCCCCATGTCCACTCCTCCGCTTCTCCTGGACTCGTCATTCTTTCATCCCCGTCCATCCATTTCCACTTGCCATTTTATCGCCTTCGAGGGACCCCTAACATCTTGTTGTGCTTTATGGGCTTATCTTCTCTCTACACACTCACTCACTCACTCACTCACTCACTCACCCAACCACACACACACACACACACACACACACACACTTGCACCCTGATCTTGGGACATAAGCTAGATGCACCGTGCAGCTAATACAGAGTTATTATCCTGATAATGACTCTCATATCCTCCATATTATCTGCAAATGCTCTGACCTCCTTATTCCTTCCCTCCATCAATCTCCCTCTCCTCCTCCTCTTCCTCTTCCACCTCCTCCTGCTCCTCTCCTCCCCTCTCTCCTCACAGCCTTATACCCATGATGAATCTCCTAGATATCTTCCTGATGGACTCACACTAAATCAATGGCTAATTTGGTGCATCGTTTTCAGGCTATATTGGCATATTTGTATGTGTGTGCGCACGCTCCTGCGTGTGTGTGTGTGCGATTTTTCAAGAGCACACCCAAATTCACACCTGAATTCACCAAATGTCTATTGGAGCTGTCGCTCTGGGCCAACCATCACATTATTCCCAGACGGATCCAACGGCATAAGTCACCCAGACACCAGTCACGTCTGGGCCCGCTCCGACAGTAAATAAGCTAATAGGCAAATGGCATGACTATTAAATGAGTTAGGAGCGATCGATGGGGACTCCGGTACAGGGGTATATAAATTTAGTTCAAATGAGGCACCCTCCGACACCAATAAAACAAGTCATCTGTTAGTGTCTGTCGGCGGAAATGAGGCAGGGCGGGGGGAGAGAGGGAGGTGTAGAGAGAGAGAGAGAGAGAGAGAGTGAGAGATGGGTGAAGAGGATGACAGAGTGCGTGATAAAGAGAGAGGGGGGGGGGAGTGTGTGTCAAGTATTAAGGGGGAGAAAAGTGAAGGATGATGGAGGGGAAAGCGAGTGAAACGGGGGAAAGAAGGAGAGCGGGGAGAACAGATGAAGTCATCAGCAGTGTGCTCCCTGCCTGCCTGCCTCCCTGCCTTTCTGCCTGCCTATCTACCTGCCTGCCTGCCTTTCTGCCTGCCTATCTACCTGCCTGCCTGCCTGCCTTTCTACCTGCCTGTATGCCTGTTTGCCTGCCTGTCTACCTGCCTGCCTGCCTGTATGCCTGCCTGCCTGCCTGACTCTATGCCTGCCTGCCTGCCTGCCTGCCTGTCTGTCTGACTCTATGCCTGCCTGCCTGCCTGCCTGCCTGCCTCTCTGCCTGCCTGCCTGCCTGCCTCTATGCCTGCCTGCGTCCCTGCCTGACTATATGCCTGCCTGTCTGCCTGCCTGCCTGCCTGCCTCTCTGCCTGCCTGCCTGCCTGACTGCCTGACTATATGCCTGCCTGTCTGCCTGCCTGCCTGCCTGCCTGCCTGACTCTATGCCTGCCTCTCTGCCTGTCTGCCTGACTCTATGCCTGCCTCTCTGCCTGTCTGCCTGCCTGCCTGCCTACGACAGTTGGCAGAGAGATGAGAGGAGGATCCCCCCCATGCTGCAGGGAAATGCTTACCGCACCACTTTCCTCGGCGCCGCCATGGGAAGGGCGGACGTCCAGAAACAAACCGGTCAGGGAGAAGGGGATAAAGATGGAGAGATCCGCGCTCCTCAAGACCTCAGTCACCCACCCACCCACGCACACACACACACACACACACACACACACACACACACACTCCACTAACACGATCAAGAAAATCCTGTCCAGCACCCAGACCGTGTTGATCCAGCTCTGCACTGCGTCTCTCTAAGCCTACTGTGTGCTCCACTGCTGGTCCCCCCCCGTTCTGGGACATCCCTGTGGTTGTGGCCTGTTGTGGGCGCCACTGATTACAAAGCGGCAACGCCTTAGGTCTTGTGTCTCTGGAACGCAACTCTGCCCTGTTCTCTGTGGGGCGGGACTGGTCCGTCAATCACGCGGATCCACGGAAACAGCTACCGCAGCACGTTGTCTCTCCCTCTTCCACAGGCAAACACATACAGGCAAACAAACACACAGACACACACAGACACACCCACACCCAATCCTCCATCCATCACGCACCACCCTATAGGTATCTTTCACCATCTGCCGGGCTATCTACCAGCCTCAAGGCCACGCCCTCTCCTCAGGATCACATCCATATTCAGAAACAACACAGTTGCTAGCCAATCGCAGCGCGGAGCGCTTGCTATGCTGCGGGTTCCCGAGGACCGCCGGAGCACTCGAATGGGGGGTGCTTCTTAGCTTGGAGGAAGGTAGCTGGGCCCAACGGCTCCACCTCACAAGCACACCTCCACCTGGGGGCGAGGCCTTCACCTTGAGAGGCCCAGCCTGGTTGGTCAGTGGGTCCAAAGCGCAATGGGGCCGTGTCGATGAGGTCATGAAATGTTAAGTCCAACACACTCTCTGTCAGTGACTGACCGGTCAGGCACTCAAGGTAGCCCTCGGGCCGAGAGGCTATCAGATCAAAGCCCAAACAGTGCGTGTGTGTGTGTGTGTGTGTGTGTGTGTGTGTGTGTGTGTGTGTGTATGAGTGTGTGTGTCCCAGTCAGGCCTGTAGATTTATCTATCAGCAGGAAGAGAAGGCCAAGACAGGGAGGGCTTACCACCCGCTCCGTAAATAATGCGTGTGGGTGTGAGGTCACAGCCTGCCTTGAACCTCAGCCATTACCACAGCCATACACACACACACACACACACACACACACCCTGGGAGACGAACCTTGGCATCTGTGCCAGCGAAGGCTCCGTGTGTGTGCGTGTGTGAAAGAGAAGAGAGAGAAAAAGTCGGAGAGTGTATCTATCCATCTGGAACACAGTTAGTGTCGGTATACAGTCTATCCGTGCTTGTTTCAATTGTGTGTGTGTGTGTGTGTGTGTGTGTGTGTGTGTGTGTGTGGGTGTGAAGTATCAAATATCCCCGGCTCAAGAAATATGAATGTAGCATGTTGGACCT
>JAVQIZ010143267.1:0-5000 GCA_036023535.2 Galaxias brevipinnis | reverse complement strand
ACATCCATCTGTCTTTGTCCAGCCCGTGGTAGAATGGAGATCTGTCTGCTCATTAGCAGCTCATTAAGAACCAGGGCCCAGCAGAGAACCACTTTCTCCAGAGGACAGGGGCTCACTGCCTCATTTGAATCCCAGATAGAGGCTTTGTTTCGGGGGGCCGTCCTCCTGCTCCAGCCCCCTGTCTGGTCATGACCTGGGGGGTCTCTGTTATGCATGGACAAGTGGAGAGCGTTGGGAGGGAGGGCTGGGGAGAGGGGAGGAGAAGAAGAGAGTGGAATAGAGGGATGGGGGTGAGGGAGGAGAAGGAGAAGGAGAAAGTGGAAGAGAGGGGAGGGAAGAGGAAAGATTGGATGTTAGGGGCTGCATAAGGTTGACTTAAGGTCATCCATCAAACCTGCTGTCAATTTACTTACCTCCTAAAGAGCTTGCTGCTTGACAGACCAATACACACACACACACACACGCACTGTACTTTTCTTTGGCTTAATTTCAAGTTAATACTAACCTTTTTTTAAACAATAATCAATTGAAGTATACACATATTGCCTACAAAAAAACAGTATGTCTTAAACACGTTTTAATTATGTTATGTTGAGGTATTGGAGTTGACCATTGGAATTGTGTGGCTAATATAGCCCTATTCATAGAATATATCAAATAATGAGCCCCAAAGCTAAACTAGCTTTAAACTAAACTAAAGCTGAACACTAGGGCCCGGTTTCCCATACAGGGATTAAGTCTAGTTCTAGACTAAATCTCACTGTCAAGGTCCTCCATTGAAAATGTTTGTTAGTCCATGATTTGGCTTAATTCCTGTAAGGGAAACTAGGCCTAGATGTTGTGCTTTAAACTAATGTTGGTATTGTTATAGAACCAGCATCACTGTAACATATCAATAGGGTATCAATATCTATTTTTGCACTTTTTACACGCACTTACACATACAGCCTAATTTCAATGGTCGACTCCAATACCTCAACTTGACATACTGAAAACGTGTTGAAGACATGCTGTTTTTCTGTGGGCAATATGTGTTAACCTCAATAGATTATTGAAGAAGAAATTGCAGTTTTAACTTTAAATTAAGCCATACAAAAGTATATTTTGTTATTTAGTTATAGTCATCATTTCTAGAACATTAAGTGTTTTAAGAGGTGTTCTCTCCAATTCAATTAAATGCTATAATGTTGTTGGCATGTTCACGACAAACATTTGCTTTGAGATGGACAACGATGGTTTCCAGTCCAGCCGTGACCCCGCCCCCTCCAACTGTCGCTCACTCACCTCCCATAGTTCCATAATTCTCTTTCTCTCTATCTATCTCTCTCTCTCTCTCGCTCTCTCTCTTTCTCCATCTCTATCTCTTTCATCAGCAAATACCTTTGTTGAATTTAAAATTTAAAACACCTCGCTAACCATCCAGTCTTTAAAGTTTAAGTGTTTAATGTTTAAGTTTGTCAGCAACTTAGTTTTACATTTGTAATGGGTTCCTCATTGTATCATTAGCTATATGTTTTGTTGACTTGTCTCGTTTTTAACAATAGGCCATTCCTGAACATATACACAAATCTCACCCACTGCGCGCGCTCTCCCGAGTCCTTCCCACACGCAGTCACCCAATTAGAATTGTAAAACACCTACCACATTAAGTAAAACACAGTCTAATTGCAAGGCCATGGTCCCTTCCTCCTGTTAACAGTCGTAGTCACAGATGACACAAGCTGTCTGAACGCTGCCTATCCTCCACGCGGGGCTGCTGGCCAGCTGCTTAGCAGAGGGACTCGCGCTATATGAGGATTCAGAGGGCGCGACAGCTGTTCCCGCCGCAGCAGTACAGTAACAAGAATAAACGGTTCTCCGGAGAAGCCGCGTGAACGTGATGCTCACATTATCATGCAAAGTTTTAGTTTGAATTAATTAATTAATTTATTTTATTTTTTACTTAGTTTGCCGTGGTGATATTTCTGAAAACGTCAAGCTGTTTAACTTAGAAAGGCCAGATGATTTCAACTTCTAATGTAACTTGTTGGTAATTCAAACAAGGTATCAGTAAGGAGAAGTGCGGGCGATTGTTCCTAGATCGAAACAACATGCAGCTGATGTAAAACAAAGATAGGATATTGACCAACAACACCCATTTGGTGAGAAAGTATTGCAGTCTTCCTGGTGTCCATCCATGCTTCATCCTTTTATTCCTGACACACGCACACACACACACACACACGCACACACACTGTCACTGCCTCACACACGCATACGACTCATACTGGCCCACCCTCCCGATTTCCCCGGGAGACTACCGATTTTCATTGCCACAATTCTCTATCAATACGATTTTTTTGTAAAGGGGACCACCAGACCCGCAATAGTTTGGAAATCCTCCCGATTTTTGAGGTTTCAAGGTTGGCAAGTATGGCATACATACACACACACACACTAACACACTTATACACCCCTGACATTCTGACACCCTCTTCGAAACCCACATCGCCTCCCTCTTCAAACACACACAGACACACTCGCAGCGCACACACTCCCATATCGTCCCCCATCTCCCATGGTGCCTTGCGGTCCCGTCGGCATAGCACTGCCCGTCCCGCGTAGAGCGGAGGAGCTCCCTTCGGCCCGTCGAGCACCGTGAAATCGTCATGATTAATAATTGCAATTATTAGAACCATGTGCCAGCTGCTCCGAGGAAGACCAGCGCCTCTGATTTATGGCCATGTAGACCTCCATTGTCCAGGTTGAGCAAAGAAAAGATGAAGGGATGAGAGAGAGGAGGAAGAGGGGGGTTTGTTGGACGCCTGCCCTGAAAATATGATTTTGTATGCCCAAGTCAACCCCCCGTCTGTGTGGCATTGTCCTCCCTCCATCCATCCCTCCTTCCTTCCCTCTGTTCTCCTCACCTATTCCGTTGCCTTTGGTTGTGATTCTTTTGATCTCGGCAGGCTTCAAAGAGGGGCCAGGCTCCGAGGGGACTCTGCTATTCTAGGGCCATTCAGACGGCTTTGTGTACAGCATATTGTTAGCATTGGGGTAGCATTGCTTCATAGCGACGTGCTAGCATTGCCTCTGTATGTGTTGTTTAGCACTGTTAGTATTACTATATGCTAAGTTGTATTGTTAGCATTGTATTAGCATTGCTTCATAGCGACGTGCTGGAATTGCCTCTGTATGTGTTGTTTAGCACTGTTAGTATTACTATATGCTGTGTTGTATTGTTAGCATTGTATTAGCATTGCTTTATAGCGATGTGCTAGCATTGCCTCTGTATGTGTTGTTTAGCACTGTTAGTAATGGCAATTTGAGCTGGAGTGCGTGGCTAAGTTCCTGAGCTGATAGATTTGACATGGCATTGACCCCACCTGTCAGTTATCTGTTGTGTCTATCAAGATGGGAGAGAGAGAGTGAGGGGTAGATCCTAAATGATAGAAGAAAGATACAGATAAAAAGTCAATGTAAAGAAACTGGACAAAATTAGAAAAATAAGTTCACAGAGAAAGAAAGGGATGAAAAGAGAGAGATTGAACCAAAGAGAGAGAAAATGATGGAGTGTAAATCAGAGAAAGAGATAGCAAGTGAGAGAGAATCAGAGAGAGAGGGAGCAAGAGAGAGAGAGAGAGAGTAAAGGAAAGAGAAGCAGAGCGAGAGAGACAGACAGACAGACAGACAGATACAGAGAGGGGGGGGCTGAGAGAGAGAGAGAGAGAGAGAGGAGCAGACAGACAGAGAGACAGACAGATACAGAGAGAGAGAGAGAGGAGCAGAGAGAGAGAGAGAGAGAGGAGCAGAGTGCCAGAGCCGGTCTGTTAGTGCAGACCCTGGAGAGTCTCCTGATGTGTCTATCAATGAGGAAACGAGAACATGGATTAGCATGCTCATTAATCACCATCAACAAGGCAGAGTACACACACACACACACTAATACACACCCACACACAGACATTCTCAGTCGTCACATGCACAGAGTAGAAAACACAGCAGTGCAAACTCAATATGAACGTTGTAAATTCCCACACACATGCGCGCACGCACACACACACACACACACACACACACACAGCCACACAGACTCACACTCACTCACACACACAAACTGAAACAAACACGCTCTCCCTTCCAGCAGAAGCTTTGGGGAGCCGTGTTGACAGGTAGGGTGGGCCCCAAGCCGGTCCCCAGACTAATGTGATTAGAGGTGGCCAGCATGTGTCTCTGCTCTGCGGAGAGAAGGGGCTCGCTGATGGCCGCTGACGGACTGGAGGAGACAGGCTGTTCAGGCGTGTAATGGACGTCTGAATCCCAGCACCACCATAGCCGCTGCCAGCACCAGCACCACCACTACACCTCCACAAGCAGCAGAGGCCCACCTCCAGGTGATGAGTGGGGACCTGACGGAGAGAGAGAGAGGGAGGGAGAGAGATGGAGGGAGGAAGAGGGACACGGGTTGAAAGAGAGAGAGAGAGAGAGAAAGAGTGAGATACAGGGGGAGTGGTAAAGAGAGGGGCGGGGATGAGAAGGGGGCAGGGTGGAATGGGTGTTTGTGTGTGTGTGTGTGTGTGTCTGTCTGTCTGTCTATCTGTCTCTAGGTCTGTGCCGTGTCTGTCTGTCTGTTTGCATCGTACCTGTCTCCAGTCTGCATCGTACCTGTCTACAGTCTGGCCGTACCTGTCTCCAGTGTGGGTTGTACCTGTCTGTCTGTTTGCATCGTACCTGTCTGTCTGTTAGAATCGTACCTGTCTGTCTGTTAGAATCATACCTGTCTGTCTGTTTGCATCGTACCTGTCTCCAGTCTGTATCGTACCTGTCTCCAGTCTGTATCGTACCTGTCTCCAGTCTGTATCGTACCTGTCTCCAGTCTGTATCGTACCTGTCTCTAGTGTGGTCCGTACCTGTCTGTCTGTTTGCATCGTACCTGTCTCCAGTCTGTATCGTACCTGTCTCCAGTCTGTATCGTACCTGTCTCCAGTGTGGTCTGTACCTGTCTGTCTGTTTGTATCGTA
>JAVQIZ010143260.1:0-47574 GCA_036023535.2 Galaxias brevipinnis | reverse complement strand
CAGCGGTCGATATGTATACATTAATAACCCTCTGTAGACTGTGACGAATTGATCTTTGTTAATAACAGTCTATAGACGTTGACCATTTTTTTTAACGATATTTAGCTTCACATTGAAATGTTTTTTTAAATTTATATATAAATGTTCAATTCAAATATGAGATATGAAGTATGCTTGTTAAGATATGAGATATACAGTATATTATGCTGCACTGATTGTGCAATGTAATGAAAAGCACTGTGCTATTTATTAAAAGGGCTGCCATAGGCCCACTGAAGGCGAGAAAACGTGAGGCGCTGCGCCTTTTCATTGAAATTTGCGCTTCCAACGCGTTTTCAACGCACTTTCAACGTGTTTTTCATAACGCTAATGGGGTAGTTAGCTATTATAATGAACAATTATGGAAACCAAATGCTAGTGATAGTTGTAGGATTTGACAACTATACTCATTCTTTGGCCAATCTAACGGTAGTCGTCCCCCCCACCCCACCCTTCTTCCCCGATGTCCCCAGTCACCTGAATCCTGGTGCAGACCTTCTCTCCAGGGGAGAAATCCCGCCCGGAGAGTGGCGTCTGCATCCGGAGGTGGTACAGAAGATTTGGTGTCGCTTTGGAGAAGCGTCCGTTGATCTCTTCGCTTCGGCAGCCAGTGCCCAGTGTCGCCTTGACTTCTCTCTGCGAGAAGCAGGCGCACCTCTGGGCATAGATACTCTGACGCTCGCGTACCCTGCAGACAAGCTGCCTTACACGTTTCCCCCTACAGCTCTGATCCCAGCCGTGCTGGCCTGTGTGAGGTCACAGAGTCTGTCGCTGATATTAGTAGCCCCTCGATGGTTGACCAAACCATGGGTGGCAGATATATACAGCTAGGTGGTGGGGGAGACTTTGCCACTTTCGTTGCGCCTGGACTTACTGTCCCAGGTGAACGGCGAGAACCCCTGAAAGGCTGAGGTTGACCACTGACGGGTTACACCCCAGGGTGGCCGCCACTATTCAGAGTGCCAGAGCAGCGTCCACCAGGTCTCTGTATGACCTGAGATGACGCGTGTTCGAGTGCTGGTGCGAGGAGTGGAATTGGTGTTGTTCCAATGCGACCTGGGGAATATCCTGTTCCTCCAAAGACTACTGAACAACAGCAGAGCCTTTTCCAGGGTCAAAGTTTACCTGGCCGCCTGTACTGCAACGACTGTTGGTGCTCATTCGCTCGTGTCTCGCTTCATGAGGTGTACGCAGGCTGCGCCCGGTGTCTAAACCACTCACTCCCTCCTGGGAGCTCGCAGGGAGACTTGCAGTATAAAGGCGTTGTCACTCAAGATGGCTTTGTTGTTGGCCTTGGCCACCTCCAAGCGTGTCAGTGATCTACAGGCCATCTCCGTTCATCATTCGTGTACTCAGTTTGCCCCCGAAGATGCCAAGGTGACCTTAAAGCCAAACTCAGTGTTTGTGCTGAAGGTCCGAACATGACTTATACCTGTAACTCAATTGAGGTGCTCCGGCTCCGTCCCAATACGGTTCTGTGATCCCTGGAGTGTCTGTGCCCTGTACGCGCGCTGCGCTGTTACATGGATAAGACAAGGGGATCCCGTTTCATGGATCAAAAGTTTGTCTGTTTTTCTCGCCCTTCCGTGGTAAGGCGCTGTCCAAAATCAGACTGGCTAAGTGGTTAGTGCAGACTATTCAGTTAGCCTATGGCGCTATGGGACGCACAACGCCTATGGCCATACGCGCACATTCCACTTGCGGGATTGCTTCCTCGTGGGCGCTTTCCAAGGGTGTGTCCGTCTTGGACATCTGTGCTGTGGCTAGCTGGGCTACGCCTCACACCTTTGTATCTTGGTAAAGACGGCGCCCTCTCTGGCGCAGGTTTTGCTTAGTGTGGGCGGTCAGGAGTGAAGGATGGACCTTGGGTCATCAGGAGTTGTTCGATGTTCACAACCTATGGGGCATTGTGGTACAATATCTCCCATAGAGATGAGTCGAACGCATCGAGTGTAATAGAACTGGGGGTAATGTACATAACCTAGGTTCTAATAAGGAGAGGAGTGAGACTCCTCTCCAAAGTCTGCCCCATGGCTGAATGATGACTGGATTCAAATCTGGAGTAAGATGGGTCTGCTACTGTATTTATATAGTAGCTGACGCGGGTGTGTGTGACTCTTAAAGTCTCAAGAGCCTTGTTGATTACAAGGCGCTGTGGTATGTGTTCAGTGAATTTTGCAGGCTCTAAGAGCGTTTCCCATAGATAGGAGTCTCACTCCTCTCCTTATTAGAACCTGGGTTATATACATAGCCCCCAGATAATATGTTAGGCCTGTAAAATGCTAAAAAGGTGAGAATAAGCTAATCTAGTGTTTCTCAGTGGGCAGGTGGGAAACGTTGTTGTTGCTGTTGCTTGGCCAAATTATTTCCTAATTTGTTAATTAACTTGTTAAACTATTGTAATTTATTTTTTAAATACTGAACCGTTTTAGTGAGGCCCATTAAAAAAATCTTGTATGTAATTAATCTCTGCTGACGTGCAGGACGTGCATAAGTAATTTAGCTGGACTGGGTAAGGATCAGCTGCAAATGAATGAATTCATGTTTTGGTAATTCTGTTTGTGAAAACATACAAACTTGATTTGTCAGGCATTTTGAAATGAGAAGTTTGGCAATTAGCATGTAAAAAGAAAGCGAAATACAGTACATAGTGTTTGAAGATCCACAACATGTTAGGCTTTGAGTGGTGGCAGAACCATCTAAATGGCATTGCCTGAGGTTCAACTGCTTGCCTTATGAGAAAGGATGTATATCTAACAATATTTCCCCCCATCTGTCTAGGTACATTCCAGGGGCAATGGGTGGGTGGGATGCGACATGGCTACGGAGTCCGCCAAAGTGTTCCCTACGGCATGGCCGCTGTTATCCGCTCCCCTCTCCGTACCTCCATAAACTCCCTGCGTTCCGGCTCGGAGCACAGCAACGGGACGGCGATCTTGGAACGCTCCCTCTCTGGCCCTCCCATTACCGGTGTCTCCACCAGCGTATCTACCGGGAGCTGCGGGAGCAGCAGCCCAGCTGTTTTACGAGGTGGCTTTGTTCTGACAGCCCACAGTGAGGCAGAGCTGCTCAAAGGGAAGAGGAAGGGCTTGTTCCGACGTTCAATCCTGTCGGGGCTCAAGCTCAGGAAGTCAGAGTCACGGAGTTCATTGGCCAGCCAGCGCTCCAAGCAGAGCTCATTCCGCAGCGAGGCCGGCATGAGCACCGTCAGCTCAGCTGCCTCCGATATTAACTCTACTGTCAGGTAAGGAGAGTTTAGGGTAGAGGGGAGAAAGGGGAGGGGTATGGGAACAACTTGAAGTAAAAATACTTTTCCAATTAAGCTAAGTTATGTTCAAAAGTCAGCTAACTGACGTATAGGTCTGTCGTCAAAAAGAAGAGTCTAAAGAGTGGACAGATTTAAATTTTTCAAGATGTATTTTCTTGACATTGTCCAGAGGTCTTATTTGGGCATCCTACATAATTTATAGATGTCCAACCTAGCCGTCTTACTGACTTCTTAGTATTGAAGGGAATATGTTTGCAATCCTGTGACAAGTTCTTTCTAAATTGCCCAGAGAAAACATCTTTACGTTTTCAAGCAACAATCCCTTGTTTGGTGCAATTGATGAGCAGCAATGCAAACTTTATTCAAGCAGCAGTCATGAAAATTTTTTCTAGGTTGGGATAAGGATACAAGTACGGACACTTTCCACCAGGGTGACATAAATATAACCAAGACGAATGGCTTAACTTAACACAAGCATGTGTCTTTTTCACAAAACCTTATAAATGAACAGGCAGCTAGTTTCTATGAAGCTACAAGTCAAAGTATGTTGATGCATGCTGAGAAAGCCCAACACACTTAAATTCTACAATTCTTATTTTCTAAATGTTCAAAAGACCTCTTCAGTGACCTCTTTTGTTCACTATTAACATTAAAACGGTTAGCACAATGTTTTTTTCATCCAACTAAAAGGATTATCATAAATGCTTACCTGCTTTCAATAAGAAGGTCACTTTATTCAAGACATCTGCAAATAACTTTTTTTTTTATTATGAAACAACAAATTAACGACATTGACTTTGTTCTTCAGCCAAGGGGGATTAATGTGTTGTTGCTACTAAGTATAAGGATGATAGTTGCGTGGATAGATTCAATGCAATAAAAAGATTTCTAGTTTACTAACTTTAGTGGTTCTAACACGCAGGTTATCACAACATTCTCTTAATAACACCAGAAATATAATTTGCCCATTGCCTGGCACATATGAAGGGAAACTCAACACCTATATACCCCTTTTGCACCAAGCAAGTTCCAGGGCTGGTTAGGAGCCAGAGCCAAATCTTGAACCCGTTCTTTGCTTTTCCACTGCCAAAGATCCGGCTCTCTACCAGGAAAACGGGTTCCAAGCTGGCTCCAACTGTTTGCTGGTCTAAGACCAAGCACCACTTTTAGTCCCCCTTTAATCGATTTTGATTGTCCGGCTGAAAAAGAAGTGAAATTGATGAGCGCTGCACTTAGGCAAAAGTATTTTCCACATCAGATAGGCTACATGACGTGCTCTGCCAAAAATTAAGAAGTGCAAGGGGGCTCCATTTTGAAAAAGGAGCACACCAGGCACGTCTTTAAATAAGTAAAGAACGGGGAAGAGGCACTGGAAGTTGAAAAAACGATTTGAGATGCCACTGCTGTTGTGCGTAGTTGAGGCTTGCACTGCTGCGAAAGCAGTGATGTATACAGATGTAATGACGTGGCTCTCTAGCCCGTGGAAAAACAGTTCATTCTTTGCTCCACTGTGAAGCTCTGAGGTTTCCTGGGTCTCAGGGTGGGGGGATTTATGCTGTGTCACTGTCAGCTCTGAAGCTGGTTATGATGTAATACTTTGCCTTTCATCTGATCTTTCACTCAGTACAGCACAAGACCAAGGCACTCTGTGACAATGCAAGGCAAAACCCTTTTTCCCGATGCTGTTTCTGACGTACATCAGGTCTCCAACTTGGTACTGCTGTTCCTTAGCTCTCAGGTCATACAATTTCTTTTGTCGAGCCTGTGCAATAGGGCTGAACAATTAATCAATTAGCAAATCGCAAAGACTGCAATTTAAGTTAGCTTGTCTAACCAGGGTTTAAACGGTCAATGATATACAAACGCATGCCATCCTCGTGTGACAGTCATGCTCACCAATCAGAAGTGGCTTATAATGCGACTATGTATACGGTCACCAATAACAAGGACACGAAACCCAAGAAAAATAAGGGTTGCCAATTTAGAGTCTTTCGCTACATTTAGCAATTTTTCAGACCCTTCTGCTGTCTTTATTTCTAAAAGGTGAATAGCGACAAATCTATCTACTTATTCAGACCATCAAGTAAAAAATTCTAAATCTATACAAATCTATTACACGTAATTTATTCCCATGCATTCTGCCCAGAGTAATCGCAGATTAGAACAGGCAGCTCTCTCTCCTTCTCTCCCTCTCTTATACTGTGAGCAGGCCAGTGTTTCTGGCAGGAGATCGTTTACTACGGTGGCCCTGAGAGGCCAATGCACTGCAAATAGACAAAACACAAGCAAATGAAAAAAACGTCAACATCAATTTGGCAACATGCGCAGCATTTAGAAAGCGCGCTGCAAATTCAGACAACACATCAGCGCGTTTCTGTAATGTGTTGTCTGTACATGCAGCGCGTTTCTGTAATGTGTTTTTGTATTTGCAGCGCGTTTCTGTAATGTGTTTTTGTATTTGCAGCGCGTTTCTGTAATGAGTTGTGTTGTCTGTACATGCAGCGCATTTATGTAATGCGTTGTTTTTGTATTTTTAGCACATTTCTGTAATGTGTTGTGTTGTCTGAATTTGCAGCACGTTTTCTAAATGTTGCTTGTGTTGTCTGAATTTGGAGCGTGTTTTCTAAATGCTGCGCATGTGTTGCCAAATTGATGTTGCCGTTTTCTTCATTTGCTTGTGTTTTGTCTATTTGCATGTGTTTTCTGAAGTTGCAGTGCGGTGGCCTCTCAGGGCCAACGTAGTTTACATATAGATCCTATTATTTTCTAGATTTGTTTTATTACTTTATTTAACTTAACAGTGACAGCTTTTGAGATAATTGTTCTGTTTGTCCTACGCTCTATGCCAATATTTTAATAAATACTTATTCATTGTTGAAATCAATTCATATCTTTTTAGTTTTCATCATTCAAATATAGTAGGCCTACAGGTAATATTTTGATGCTATCATGTGGTAATGCTCCATTACGTTTTAAATATATTACACAGTGAATATTGAACTGAAGCTTTACTTAAAAAAACGAATATATCGCAAATCGCAATATCTGTCAGAAAAATCGCAATTCAATATTTTCCCCAAATTGTTTAGCCATACTGTGCAGTACAGAGGTGCTCCCAAGCCAGTTTGTGGGCCTGAGACATGCCTTTCTCCAAAGTTTCGACAAACTCCTCAGACGTGTGTTCCTCTCGATTTGCTTGAGCAGTGCCGTATTGCATGCAATGAGCCGATTGGGGTTGAATCCAGTAATGAATTGCACTGACCTCTGGTATGTGACTGCAAGGAAGGGTAGGTGCTCATCCCTATTCTTTTGATCCTGATCCACATAGCAACAAATCCTTTGTAAGACTGTACAATTTAACTGTTCATCTTGACCATTTGAAGATGGATGGTAAGGAGTGGTTTGAGTCTTGAAGTTTTGGTGACTAGGACACTTTTAAAAAGTCTCTCCTGGCAGCTTCTTGCTCTGAAATTGGAAGGTTTCAATCCATCTTTTGAACTGGTCCATGATAACCAGTATGTACTTGTTCCCAATGCTTGATGCGGGGAACAGACCAAGAACATCTATGTCTACTCTGTCACAGGTTGCTCCTGCCTGGTAAATTTGAAGCATAGCTCAAATTCTTGTTTCTGCTGACTCGCAGGACTTACACAGACTTCACTTTTTGACGTGTGTCTGTGCCCATGCCATACCAGTGCTAGCTGTTTCTCTTCTAAGTGCCCAGCCAGAAGGAGTGAGTGGCAATCATCCAATACCTTGTGCTTCAAGGTGGCAGGAACAAACAGCTGAGGAAATTACATCATACCCTCCCATCGATAGAGCTGCTTGACCATGCTCTTTTCTATCTGGCCAGAGTAGCCAGTATTTACACATTGCAAGATGTTCTTGCATGACCTCCTTGGTAGGCAGGTGCCTCTGCTTTTCCAATTCTGGAGGTGAGACAGAATTGCCGGAATTGTTCCTCCCTTTGGAAGTGGAGTTGCTGTTGAGTACCCTAAGCTGGTTATCTCAGATGTTCCAACTAGTCTGCCAGGGGAACTGCCAGGGGAACTACGTCATCCGTGTCTTCTTCAAATTGTGTCCACTTACTGTGTAGCTTCTGACAGTGAGGACATCCACCACATGCTAGCATACCTGATACGTTCCGGCTTGGTAGAAGTCGCAGCTGTCTGTGTGTGAGGGCTGAGCTGATGCTTGATGTGTTGGTGAAGCTATACTGGCTTAACTTCTACAGCCAGCTGTCCCAGAGGGGGTTAAAAACGGAAGAGCTAGGAAAGCTGCTCAGCTCTGAGGAGGAAGTGTCGCCCCAGTAGATAGTCTGAATTGCAGAGTGAACTTGACCACAGCCAGCAGTTCCCTTCTTGTCCCACAGTAACGTTGTTGAGGCCCTGTTACATGACTGCAGCTGTATGATATGAATCTTTTGTCCCTTCCTGAATCTGAGCCAGAACTGCACCAATGTTCAAGTTTGAAGCATCAGTGTCCAGAGAAGTCTCCATCCCTTGTCGGGTAGGCCAGAACTGGTGTGTTGGTCGGTCTCTGCTTTAAAAGGCTGAAGGCCTTTGCCCCAAATTAACACAGCTTCCTTCCCAAACAGCTGAGTCAGTGGATATGAGATCTTAGCAAACTGGGCTACGAACCGAAGATAATAATGCCACAGGCCCAGGAAGGACTGTAGTGTTGTCACAAAACGAGGTGCCCTCCAGTCCCTGACATACTTGATGAGTGCTGGGTTTGTCTGGACTACTTCTCCCTTCACCACATGGCCAAGGAACAAGACCTTCTCTTTCAAAAGTTGAGGCTTAGGTAAGGGCTTCGGAGGATGCTGCAAAAGGGGTCTGCAGATGTTCGGTAGTTAAGATGGCTAACTGTTCTGACTCTTCCCATCTCGTTCACAACAATTTTGGTCACATTTTCCAGGTTGTCCTGTAGAATTGATTGAGGGAATAGGAGTTCCTCCTTTCCACATTCTGAATCAGGTATGGCTTCCACCAGAAAACCAAGGCAGACTCCTTTGCGGAAGGACTGATTAGTAGGGTTGAGATTACATACCCTGACTGGGACTCTTGTCTACATTTTCGTAAGGCTACTCCCTGATGCCACACCGTCAGCAAGGTTTGTTGGTTGCAGGACCGTAACTCCAGGCTTCGGGTTCTGGACTGTACCCCATACAAGAAACTCACTTGAGGGAGGTATAGTGGTGTCTTTCGCCAAGGTCATCCTTTACACTGCATTGTCAAGATTACTCCTCTCACTGAAAAGGTTGGGATTTACTCATTGTCAACATACACTTTTCCAGCTGCATGGATAGTGAGGTCGTATCAGATCCAGTTCTAGTAGTATGGGGTCTTGAATGCGTGCACAGATCTTCCACGGCATTGAGATGGGGCCTATCTGGATGTCCACTGCAATTCCCCCTTTTACAGTCGTCTCTTTCAGATGCATTTCTTCTGAGACGCATTTGCTTTTTGATTTGGTTGTGCTCATGGTGGCAGCAACTTCATTCTCCTCTGACATGATAGTGGCCTCTGCTCCAGGTCTACAACAGCATGGATCGGTATTTTCCCAGCAGAAAAAGACTTGGGCCATGGCATACAGTTCTCCAGACCTGAATGACATTTGTAAGGTCCTTGTCATTTCCTTCCCCACTGCTCTACGGTCTTCATTCATATCTGGTTCCTGAGTGCTGAATGTGTGTTGCTCTGTTTGCTGTGGTGCGAGAGCATGAGCAGTTTATTTTGTAGTACCTTTATTTGTAGTGAAATAATTTGCAAAGATACTGGAGGAGTCATCAAAGTGGATGTTACAGTCGCCCAGCAGGATAACATTAGGGGACATTGCACAAACAGATGTTAGTAGTGACGATAGTTTTTTTTGGAAAAAAACTTTGGGGGGTAGATAAACGTAGTTAAATGCCAACTGTAGTTTACAAATGTAAACAAAGTCGGGAGGACTAGCTTCATTCAACTAGGAGAAGTCATTTGTCTGCCGGCACCAGGGATAGTACACTGAGATTGACAGTACGGCTGGGAGTGCGAGTTGGGCGGGGATTATAATACCAAAATGGATGAATGTTTGAATGTTGAGTGGCTGTGGAGTGCTCCGACTCGAGTGGCAAAAACTTTTGTCCGGAACCGCTGTGGATGTAGCTAGCTCGGGGAAGCAATCCATGTTCTTTTATGTAGCTGGGTGTCCTAGGTAATCCAAGTTACCTGATGATGAGGTGATGGAGGTGCGCGATTGGATTATTCCTGTGCCATACTAGGGGGAGGAGATGCTAGTTCAAATTGCCAGTCAGTGTTTCCTCTGGGATTTGTGTCAGGAGCGTGGAGGGGGTGCTTATTTTATATCTATAGGTTATTAAATATACAATAAAATGGCACCTGACTGCAAAACAAACTTTAGAACATATTTAATACATTATATTATATATATATTGTATATATATATATACATACATTGTATCTCTGACCCACTACTTACATAGCTCACTATATTTTTGCCTCAGTGGCAAAGTTTGCAGCCCAGCTTAACTTTTTTAAAGAAGAGCTCTAAGGATCTGTGACAAGGAATCTCGCCCAGAGGTGGTTTGTTGGAACTCAGTAGCATGCTCGGAGCAGAGTTCTCCTGGCTGCCTACTTGTTTAATAAGGTTACATTTGTGAATGAGAACTCTCACGTCACAAATATTTGATCACGCAACCAGTTAGAATATTCAAATATTTTAGTAACCACCACTAATGTTTGTTTTGTTAGTACTAGAAGGCTTTTCATTCAATAAAGAACTTCTGGGGCTGTCTGTGAGCCCCTCCCGACCCTAGTTAAACTAGTTTCCTCATTATCGACATCACGCATATTTTTCCTATCTTGGAGTAATATTTTAACAAACTCTTCTGACAATGCACTCAGGAATATTTTAATACATAGGTTATATAGGCCTAAACATAGTTGGCTATGTTTTTTGAGTTACGTTACCAGGATTTTCAGACTTGAGTTAGCTAATGTTAACGTTAGATGGAACATCATGTCCCGCTTATTAATACTAATCAGTTGGCCATGAACATCAATAGAAAATAAATTGCGAATGTTTATTTAAAGAGTAAAATCTATCTAACTTAACATTAGCTAGTTAAATCTACTTTTTTCTTGCTCTCTGGTAACGTAGCCTAATCATATCCTCTGCCCTGTTTGTCACTCTGACTGAGGAGAAAATGCTGTACTCGTGCTGTTGTTTATTTGATTGTCATGAGTTTGCGACAACCTTTGCTTTGCTGATTGATGTCCTGCCTTGTTTGAGTTGAGCAAAGTGGATGGAGTGTATGACCGTTCATTTGAGTTTAGTGGGGCGGACTCCGTAGAGTCATGTAATTGCGATTTCATGATATTTCATAAAATTCTGAAGCAGTGGCGGCTATAATATTGCACCGCTGCTGAATGTACATAGCCAGTTAACAGAAACACTACCGGTAAACAGAAACTAGCTGAAGGGAATGGTCCTAGCCAACAGCAAATCCAAACCAGCAACGGCTAACTGGTAAAGCATTGTTAGCTAACATAACGTTACTTGCGTAGCTTTAAGGAAAGACACGCCCCTCAAGCGCTGGGATTGGCCAGGCGCCCATGTTTACACAAGTGTTGATTGACAGTGAAGCGTTTCATGCTTTTCATAGGTTAGCTTAGGTTACTGTAAGGTAACAGTAAGATTAAGTTTAGGAATAAGATTAGGATACTTAATCTTCTTGTTGATTAATCGATTAGTTGCTAAACATGCTCTCAATTAATCGCTGGTGTTACTTTCATAACGAGAAAATCACATTTTAAATGCATTGATTTTGGGGTGGGAGGGACATGCAGACCTGATGTATTTTATTTTTGTTAGAACATTGATTATGAACAAAAACGATTATCTTAAAGACCCCCTCCAGTGAAAATCAAGTTTTTAGCGTTAACATGTCCTTGTGGTGTTTTTCATGTGCTACAGGACATACCAGGAAAAAAAATAAGCAGCCAACGCCATGGCTGAGCATCTCTGCTTTCAAACTGCAGAGCACCAAGGACAGTCTCAAACGGGCAAGTTCAGACAAGCCAGATTTGTGACGTCACAAATGTTTAAGTAACCAACGGGCGGGGTGTTTTCCGAAACTTTCAAAGCCCTTTGAATTTAAAAATACATTACTATTCTGATACATCCACTTGTACGGGACTGTCCAAAGTGCTCTTCTTCTTACTCTGAATCGGTTTCAGGTTCAAATATGTATGGTTGAATTACTACAATATTACTACTTGCCATTATGTAGCATACATGAGCAAAACCAAAAACAAACAGGTTCATATGTTTGAGGAGAGTCAAAGGTGAGCAAGTATGCGCCATGGAAGATGAGGGGGGCAGGGGCTGGACGGGTATTCAAATAGAGGTGGGCGGGGCGACTCTGATTCAGGAATTTTTAATGAGGCAGGAGAAGACTACATTTTTAGAATTTAAGGGAATCTAAGGTATTTAGCAGAAAAAACATAATAGACATGATTTATACGTTTAAGCAGACTATTTTAAATGCTTTATGAAATGACTGGAGGGGACTTTAAAATAGTTTTGTATATTTCTCAATAGTTATTGTGCTGGGATCACTTAGGGCCCAAGAGTTCAAAACTTCAGATCAGATCAGATTTAGAAATCCCATATTTTGTGATCCAGGATCAGACAACTCATCCAGATTTTGTCCCGGTATTTCAAAGAAATTCAGGATAGGATCACCTTATACTTTTCAAGATTACCAGATCCTGAATATCAGTGTTTTAATGTGACCTATCTCCACCCACTGGATATGAAGAACAGCACAGGGAAGACAGACAGTATATCAATTTAGAGCCATTTACTAAGGATATAAAGACAAATTATATTTTCCAAGTACATATTACTTGCATAAAATCATAATGGAATTGTAATAAAAAATTATTAATCCAATAGGGTAACAACAAAAACATTGGATTCTCTTCATTCAAAGGCAGCTACAGAGTGGTATGCAAGAGGCCACTATACAGTTGTGACAAAAATAAACAATATCATTAACATTTTCAAATATTAACATTTATCAAACATAAAGACTACACATTATGTATTATTTCTATTTACAAACTTCACTGTCTTATTTATATAGAATTTTTTTTTTTTTTTTGTAAAATACGTTTTGCTCTGGCAATCCATTAGAAATCCACCCCTAGGACATGTTTCGGTCTTAGTCGTGCTGGTATAAATAATATCATCAAAACTTGTGATTATTCTCACTAAAACTATCTAAAAAGTCAGTTTATCAAAACGTTGTTTTAAATTTTTGTCAAAACTTGAGGTGTCCTTTGCTTCGCAACTTGTTTTCAAAGTCAATTTAATTAACAGTTGTTTTCAATCTCACCACAACTTGTTTTCAATCTCAGCAGAACTTGGAGTGTTTCTCACCAAGACTTGGCCTGACAGGTGGAGCAGAGCTCCGCAAGCAACAGCACAATACTGTACTCGTCTCATGATCACAGAGAGGTTTTTGGAAAAGTTGGCAGCCCTAGCAATAATCAAATTAAATATATGCCTATTATATAACCAAATAAAAATAACTTGCTCATAGGCCTATACATAAATGAATAAATACTAGAAAGACTGTAGCCTATCCCAACATCTTTGCTAGCCTAGTGTAAGCCTATCACATGGTCAAACACCCAGTTTCAGGGCTGGTAATGGTTAGATTACATGAGAACAGAGGCACAGCACTATACTACAGTAAATGTTTTTGTCAAGTAATAACTAATAATTAATGCTGAATAATGTTGGATTAGGCCTACTATTGTGCTACTTCTATTTGCTATTTTTGAATAGCCTTCTTTCCAGCACCCTGGCATAAGCTTTCCCAGGTAGGCTGAGAAGTGTGATACCCTCATAACTGGAGCACACGCTCCGGTCCCCTTTTTTAAAAATGGGCACTAAATGGGAACCAGTGCCATTCTAATGGTACTGTCCCCGAAATTATAGCCCAAAATTTATATGGAAAACTGGCAAACTGTGATTTGTTCTACCATAGTGTTGTTTGATTGAATGTATCTATTTGTGTAAATTGAGTCCTACACCTCATTCTGCCCTCATGTAATTGTGCCCATGCCTTGAAACTGTGTAGTGGTGAGTCATCGTCCATCTATCTTTTGCCCATCATTTCATCCTCACTCAGCAACAAAGATGTCTGTGTACATAGGCATGACAATGTGTGATGTGTGTTCCATGTGCTACCATCACAGCTGCTCCTATTTGTTTTGAGTATACTGTTACTGTTGTTTCATCAAGGCATCATAATAGTGAACTGCTGACATTTAATGTAGCAGTAATATAACAACTTTTTATCCAGGCTCTTAACAATTCCTATTTAGTTTAGTAATCTATTTATTTGTTGGTAATGTTTACAACACATACATCATGGAATAATTTAAGACCACACGTACAAATCACTGTTGAAGAATTTATTTGGCATGAACAATGTTTACAAAATATGCAATACAAATTAGGAATTAGTATGCAGCCAAAAGATTATCTTTGAATCCAGACATCAAGCTTCTTAGTGTCTGTTCAGCAGCTACTTCCAAGGCACAATATCACTTCAAGAGGAAAGGGCTGGACTATGCAATATCTTCTTAACATTAGCACAATCTGAATGTTTCTGCCATCAAGACATTCAACTTTGTAGCTGTAAATGTATTGCATACCACAGAATTAATTTATCTGGGGAATGTCAGTAATTTGTTAGTGTATGCACCACAAATTGGCAATCGATGACTAATAATTACTTTCAAGTTCTTTCATCCTATAGTATGCCATCTATAACCATTAAGAGCTTATAAAATATTTGGAGACATATGATTGCTTTTAGTTTAAAAAATGTGGTTTAGCTTACTATTAAAGATATGATCTAATACCCAAATTTAACCTATAGGTCAAAAGATATTCTAAAATTTGAGTACCATATACAAGGCCAGTGCACCTGAAATGTTAAATTGCAACAAAAACGAGCCCAAACATGAACATTATTTCAATGTAATTCTTTATAAATCTTCAAAGAACTGGAAAACGTGCTCTTCTGAAGAATAAGAAAATATAAATGTGTAGAAAGAACAATTTCATTTATAATTGCACTTTCTACATAAACCAGTATTTAAGTAACCATCAACATAAAATAAAAAGTACTTGAGAGGATAAGACTGCCAAGACAAAACAAATTAGGCAAAGTAGTACTGTAGGATTGCATCAGGAATGATGAATGACAATCTCCACGGAAACTATACTGAAAGACGAGGAGCCTTCTTTACATACCTACATGTTGACGATTTAATTAGCTACTTGCAGTCCTACACAACATACTACAAGATCAGTAATTGCCCTTAAACAAGAAGTAATATTGTTGAATGTGTAACTTTTGCAAACACACCACCATTTAAAAGGTAGAATCACAAAGCATATTACTAGACATGGCATATAGGGTTTAGAGAAAATGGAATGTATTTTACTGTTTATAAAAGAGAAATAAAGAATTACTGGATTCCCTAGCCTGGCAAAGTCAACAAATTGCTTGGCTTTCGGTACGTCATGATATGGTGCCAGTATTTTTGCACTGTGTGTGTTGTTATGTTAATGGGTCGCTCATTGTATTTATATATTTTGTGTTTTTACCTGTACAGCACTTTGGTCAACGTGTGTTGTTTTTAAATGTGCTATATAAATAAATTTGATTTGATTTGATTTGAAATTAAACAGGAAAAAAAAGGCACTACATGAACTCTTACTTCTACCCAGAAGGAATACACCTGTATGATTCTATAATTTGATATGGGTACATTCTACAACATTGATATCAGATCTTCCACAAAACGAGAACTTTATTTTGACAAAAAGCAATTGTGAGTTCAGTGCAGTCCTCTGAATGCTGTGACACCAGAGTGAGATTGACTGAGAGGAGTACAAGAGCAACCAAACATGTTTATGGAAAGAAAAATCTAATTAACCTGTAATTGTTTGAAAAGGATATGGTATAATATAAATTATATATATATATATATATATATATATATATAGAGTGGTATAATAACGCTGTGAGAGCCAACAACAATCATTTCAAGTTTAGATATGAAATGTTGAACTAACAGCAAACTGTCTGGGTGACTGCAAATGAGCCAAGTGAGATGGCACAAGTAGACTGTCAAGGAAGCAGTATCAGTGCAAGATCCTAGTTTTATTTTTCAAGCTCAATACAAACCCTGTCAAACTCGTAGCTACAAGTTAGACAAAAATACTATAATCATCTTTTTGTACTATGGAAATAGAATGGTATTTTTTATGTATTCTTATTGGAATGTCATTTCAGGCTCAGCTTCCAGCCTTAAACAAATTATGGAGAAAGGTTGAGTAACTTTAACTTTTTGTATTGACCTGTAGCAGATAGTTATCCTGTAGGTCTGCAAGAAAGTTTCGTAGCTTCTCTCATTGACAATAGAGATCTGTTTTGCGGTCTACTGTCTAAGGCTCTTGTGTGAAGCTGCGAAAATAAAACTAATAAACTGCTCTCAATGATGAATGCCACAACTTAAAAAAAACATTTGCTAGTTTTGAAATGTAAGGCTAACAAAGGCTTAAGCTTAAAAATAGGCAATTCTTAATTAGCTAAAAGGCTAATTGTGGAAACATCAAACACATTTTGTTAGGGCACATAAGGTGGCACATAGCTGAGAAGGCATCTTCAAAATCCTGGGATCCTAGCTTTGGCGTTTTATTACTTGTTTAACAATCCATGAGTGTGTTGGCATAATCATCAATAAAAACACTTTTAGTGGTGTGGACACTGACACAAACTTAATTTATGGTAGAGTAAGCCAAAGCAAACAACTGCAAGGGTTTGAATGTGGAAGGCCAATTACGTCAGTCTCTTCCCCTCTCACCCCATAGTCTAGGCACCTGGTTATAAGAGCACACACTTCTTGGTATTCTTCTTGATGACAGGGTAAAGCACAGCACGCACAGCCTCAGCAAACACCTCCCGTACACCTTCCTGCATCAGAGCTGAGCACTCCAGGTATTTGACAGCTCCAATTTGCTTGGCTAAAGCATTACCCTGCTGATGAGTGGTAGGGGCCAAACCATGCTCCTTCATTTTCTTCACTGCCTCAGCGTCTCCTCGAAGATCTTTCTTGGTACCCACCAGCAACACAGGCACTCCTGGGCAGTGGTGGGACACTTCTGGGTGCCACTTGTGTCGAACATTGGCGTGAGAGGAGGGGCTGCCAATGGAGAAGCAGATAATAAAGACGTTGGTCTGCGGGTATGAAAGGGTGCGCAAGCGGTCATACTCTTCTTGGCCTGCTGTGTCCCACAGATTGAGGCTGATGGCATAGCTGTCGACACTTATCTGGGCACTGTAGTTGTCAAACACTGTGGGGATGTACTCCTCTGGGAAAGCATTGGTTGTATATGAAATGAGAAGACAAGTCTTTCCCACAGCACCATCACCCACCACCACACATTTCATGGTCTGCATGGTGAACTCATCCACAGGGTCCACTAAAGTGCCTGCACAGGGCATCAAAAAAAGGTCAAACGAAAATTGCAATATTAGTTCCAATAGCAGTAGAGACTCTAAATAATTCCTGGTGTATTAACTTGTGTGCTTAGTTTGTTGAATTAACTCCAACACTAAGGCTTCAACTACATTAAACTGGTTCTCATGACGTTATAAATCGAAATTATATCAGGTAAACCAACGTTAGCTAGAATGGCTATCCAAGGTATTCATGGCAAGTGTACTTTTAGTGAAAGTTCTATAAACAAGATTGACTTTGACAATAACGCTCTGAAAGTTCTTGCAAAGACAATACATCATTGCTTAGTCTGCTCTGAATTTGCAGGCAAACTTGATAACATAGGCTATTAGTGTAATTAGTTACCACCAAAGCCAATGAGTGAGGAGGTAGACAAGCATCCACGGTACTACGTCTGTGTTGGAGTATTACGCACTCTCCGTGTAACGTCTGCCAGTTTACACACAAAAAGACAACTTCTCATTTGCACTTTAACTTTGAGTTGCAAATGCACTCATTTCCAGACCCTTTCTTCACCCTCAAATAACGAATCAGGCAGCAATGTTAAATGTTTAGCAGATCGTCGTACGGATGGGTGACTAACAATTAGCTCACCTAACTTTGTTCTGACGGTGTCCTATCACCTTGGATTAAGTCCGTTGCATTGCGTTTTTTAGAAAGTTGATCGGACGCTGGGTTTGCAGTTAAGCTTGAATAGAAATGCCATAATTAGCTTGCTAATATATTAGTAATACATTAGCTAGCTAGGTAATTACTTAAAGTTGCACACATACGACCTATAATAAATGTAATTACCCGTAGACGTCTATTAAAAGCCATTCAGACAATTTCGTAGGCTACAACTTACAGGGACGTTGAAATATATGTTGTATCGTTCCATTGACGACGCTAGGGACCAGCAGTTGGCCAACTGAGCTAAGTAGACTGCTGGCGACTCGAGGAGGGCCACCTAGTATGGCTAAAGGCTAATAGTTTAGCCGGGGGTTCCTTCTTAAAACTTAACGGTCAAACTTCCGTCTGGATGATTTGTTTTTCTTCTTCCTCTTTAGTTTCATTGGTAGTAGACACTTAAGGAAATGCATTTCCGCCACCTACAGGGTTTTTAACCAATTTACCTCTGCTAAAACGAAAGTAGACAAAGAACCATATCATAATAAACAAACAACTCTTATATGAATAGCTCACTATTTTGTATTACTTACATTAACTATTCCTTTACACAAATAAAATATGTAATGTATAGCAAAATAGACCAATATTATTCTTTACCTGGCAATCAAAGCTCTTGCAAAAACTCTCCTTTCATTGCTTTCCAAATAATAAGCAAATCTACAATTAGGCCTACTATCCACCTGTTGACCACCTTTCTGACTCCTACTAAACCCCAGCAGTATAAACAATAACATGAGTGGGCATATGGGGTAAGAATAATGCCACCAGATCCTGCCTTTAATTGTACCATCTTGACTTTGAATAGCACAACTTGAATTTGTATTACACAGTTTGAAATCTAAGTGAATGGTTTTGAACTGACTTGACTGCTTTGACAATGTTATCTTACATTGTTTTATTTAACTTCCCACCTTTTATTTCTAGCTGGTTCGGGTAAAAAAAAGAAACCTTTGAAATTCAGCTCTTGCGATTCAATTTCCATCTAAAAACAATCTTGACGAGTCGAGAAAACTTAGGGAGACATGGAGATAAGGTAAAACAAATAAAATTGTGAACTATTCCTTTAAAAAAAAAGACACATTTTGTCTGCACGACCTATAGTCTTCACCACCATCTAGTGGAAGTGCAAAGGCATACTCGTTTGAGTCTTGCGCATGGAATTATCATGTCAGTTATGACTGTCTGCAATGTTTCGATTTATTATTTTAATCTTTTGTACTTTACCTTTCATTGCCTTGTGTTTAGAATCCAGCAGAGGTATATTCTTTCTATCATCCTAATTGCTCAAGTTTTGAATTGCAATTTGCAAAAAATATAGCTTATGTTTTATAAAGCTTTATTGCCCCATTCTAAATCTCTATATTGTATGTTTGACACTGAATAATGTCAGACTTTCAACCATCCCTGATTATTAAAGTAATAAAGAAAAGCAAGGGTGCAAATTACACATTTACATCCTTATATAATCCGCTCTTCCCAAATGCTACTCAAAGGTCAAATAACCTATTAGGTATACTCTACTAATCAATAACTGGTGGAGATGTCTTGCTCTGGGCTCACCTCCTCCGATATAATAATTCAGTTTAGATTTTTTAAATGTTTCCTTTATTTAATCGATTCAAAACCAGCAATTATGAGGATCTGCCGGTCTTGAGTCCCCAGAAAATCTTTCTGTGTTTTTCTAGGTCTAATATTTTTATGTCCTCTCAATGTAACATGTCACTCACAATTGTTGTTTCCTTGGGCTCATCTTATTCCAAGGTCTTACAAATCTTGCCATTGACCTATGTTTCTTCATAATAGAACTGAGACTTTTATCATGCTGGATGAGAAAGGACAACACAAAACAAGGGATAATTCTTTGTCAAAAAATCTCTACTGGTTCTTCAGACTCATTGGTCCCTGTTTGTGGTCTTTGCCTAATTATACAAGTGGGAAGCTGGCCAAATATTCCTGGAAGCATAAGTAACTATTGGAAAGGTTTTGTTGGAGTTTAGATCATACAGGTGCCATAACCAGCTAATGCCATTTGTTTTGGAATATCTGTAAGGAAAAGGAAATTACATAAAATGTTATGTGTTTCATATTATTTGTTTACTCAATGTGCAAGTTTTGTTATGTAACTAATCAGGCAGTAAGTACCTTGAAGAGTAACCAGACATTGTAGTGCAATACATAATTTCACATAATGCTGAGACCTAAATGTTAAGGTTTTTTATTGCCACCTATGTCACTAAACATTCGTACTATGTTTTTGTTTTGAAAATTAAACAGGCAAATGGCCTCAGTGGCCATGCACACAGAAAGAGTAACACAAAAAAAACACAATGCTACCTGCCGGTCACTCTTCCCTAACTCAAATATTCTAGCATCTTTGTCACTGCTAAATCATTATGGTTGGTTAAAAAGGACATGCAAATTGCTTCTAGTTTTGACTGTGTCATTATAGACATACATTACTTGTCTTGTGCTTTTCATACAGCAGCTGTACCATCTAGTGTCACACCAATTCCTTACCCTCCTTTGTCTGCTCTTTTGCACACATATACATAGTTGTGGAACATAAACTGAATACTGCAGGTAGATCAGAATGTACGGACATTTAGAAAGAGATTGTTTTTTTAGAGAAGGTTTTGTGTTTTTTACATTCTTGAGTCGATACAGGGTGGTAGATAAAGGCAAATGCCATGCATTCTCGGTGATAGCCCTCGGGGGAAGGGATGTGTACTGACAGAGGAGGTTGGACTGGATTCCACCTAGGATTCACATGATGCAGCTGTTTGTGTATGTGTGATTGTAGGCAAATTTCCAATCTGATTGATGAGCTAGAATGTCTGTGTAAACTTAGTGCTGCTTGACGTGCAGAGAGTGGTCATGAGCTGAAAAACAGAGTGACTGGTCTCAACATAAATAGTTCCCTGTGCTCTACATGTTGTTGTTGGAAATGTCACTTATAATGCAGCTATTAACGATAAGCTGCTGCTGACTGGCTTTCTACCCCAGTGTGGTGTTTGTGAATGAGTTGGGTGTTTGATTCCCTTGAGATAACAACACTGTTGTCACAACCTCTTCTCTGCTAGATGCATCATTGTTTTGGTGGCATGAGGCTTCTGTCAATGTTTATCATTGGTTTGATTATGAATACCATCCTTATGACTACAGGTTGTGATGGTCACACAACGCTGTAAGATAGACAGATAAGAGCCAAAGGGAGAGCATTTAGGTTACATTCCCTAGAGAGGTATGTAAGACCTACAGTACCAGTCAAAAGTTTGGACACATGTTCCCATTCACTTGAATGAGTAAGTGTGTCCAAACCTTTGACTGGCACTTTATATGTGAGCATGTGTGTCTTTGTGTGGTGTTGTCAAAAAGCTGCTGTAGGATCCAAATGCATATGCTAGAGACTAAAGGCTAACTTAGACTTGCAAAGCAGTAACTAAGGTTCTTTTGAAAGCAGGACAAACACTTGAAGTTCAGAGTACACTTTTACTGATGCCCCTTCAAACAATACACAAACAATAACGCAACAACTCAAAGGCAGTGCAAACAATAAATAATCATGGGGGCTTTATTGCTCTCCCTTGTGCTGTCCTGGAGCAGGGGCACAATCACTGCCCCTGTGACAGGAACCCCCCAAGGAGCGGCTCCTTGCTCCTGCCGGTCAGGCAGATGACAGTGGAAGTCTGTGATAAAAGACCGGTCCACAATGTAGAGCAAAGGAACCCAGACGTGCTCCTCAGAACCATAGCCCACCCAACACATCAGGTTCAGAAGCAGATTGATGGAGGGCCGGGTGCCCATCCGCCAGTCAAGGTGCAGGAGGAGCGGGAGCAATGGAGTGGACGGGCTTAAGGCCAGAGACGTGGAACACGGGAGCACAGCTGCAACAAGGACACCGATTAACCCCTCTAGCCACCTTAAATGACCCCACATACTTGCGTTGGAGCTTGTGATGGGCTCCCCACAGTGGCAAGTCCTGGATGGACAGCCAGACCAGCTGACCTGACCGGAAATCTGGGGCCCTCACAGCAGTGTCGATTGGCCTGGACCCGATACCTGCGCTGTAATACCTCTTCGTTTTGATCTTGAAACAACGGAGACGGGAGCCCAAACTGGAATTAAAATGGAGACATCTGGAAGGAGGAGTGATTCAAGGTGTCATGGGCATAGATGATAGCTCTGTGACTGGGGACAATCCGAGGCCAGACAACCTATGATGGCCTGCAGGTCCTGGTTAACCCCTCTCCATTTGGCTGTTGCTCGGAGGGTGGAATCCTCACAGAAGAAAGACTCACAGAAGCCCCGATCAAAACCTGGAGGTAAATTGGGGACCCCTGTCACTCACCATGTCCTGCGGAAATCCATGAATCCGGAACAACTGCTGGAGGATAGAAAGATAGAATGTCCGGTTTAAGATTTTTAAAACCAGGACGGAATGTGATGGAGTAGTTAAACCCTGTGGCCTGTCAAGGATTGAGACGCTTAGCTTCCCTGAGAGACTTGAAGTTCCTATGATCCATCCAGATGACAACTTGATGCTTTGCTTCCTCCAACTGGTGACATCACTCCTCTAGGGCCAATTTGACAGCCAGTAGGTCCCTGTCTCCAATATCATAGTTCCGCTCTGCTACAGTAAGTTGATGAGAGTAGAAAGTGTAGTAAGGCTGCATTTGGTTGTCGGCTGATCTCTGTGAGGGAACAGCTCCTATCCCTGAATTGAAAGAATCCACCTCCATGATGAACGGAAAGATGGGATCCAGTTGTCTGAGGACATGGGCCGAGGTGAACTTGCTCTTGAGCTCAGAGAGGTAACGGGAAACTTAAGAGTTCTAGATGAAAGTACGTGTGGACTTCTTTGTGATGTCAGTGAGGCACCAACATTTGACTGAATCTCCTGTAAAAAAATTGTTATAGCTCAGAAAGCGCTGCACATCCTAATGGAAGATGGAACTTGCCACTCTTGAACTGCCTGGGTCTTGGCAGGGTCCATCTCCAAAAAGCCTATGGAGTCAATACATCCCAAAAAGAAGATTTGGTGGGTGTGAAAAAAACACCTCTCAGGCTTCACATAGAGATAAAGCTGAAGCGGACGTTGAAACACCCTCCTGACACGCTGGACATGATCATCACGCAACCTGGAAAAGATGAGGATGTCATCCAGGTAAACGTAAACCAACCTGTCTAGCATTTCAAGGAGGACAGCTTTGATGAAAGCTTGGAATACTGCTGGAGCATTGGTGAGCCCGAACGGCTCTTACAAATACCTGGTGGTGCCGTTGGGGCTCACCAAAGCTCCAGCAGTATTCCAAGCTTTCATCAACGCTGTCCTCCTTGAGATGCTAGACAGGCGTGTTGAAGTCCGTCCTCCATTCATCTCCTTTGCAAATGTGAACCAGGTTATAAGCGGTGTGCGGGTCTAGCTTGTTAATACATGACCATGCCGTGGACATTGGGGGCAGGGGATAGCAATTGCTCACATTGATTTTGCTGATACCTTGATAGTCCATAAAGGGCCGCAGACCGCCAGTCTTTTCGGGAAAAAGAAGAACCCTGCTCCTGCAAGAACTGCATTATTCACCAGGATGCATTCTAGCCCTGGTGAGTCCTAACGTTCCCCGGGCACTGCAAGCATTGATGCAGAAGATGGTTGAATTGACTGCAATACAAGCAGCAGCCTTTTGGCCTGTGCGTTGACTCTTCTCAGTCTGGGATAGGGGAGTACAGCTGAGCTGCAGCAACTCCTCTGAATCCAGATAGGCGGACCCTGAGGAACCTGGCAAAGTCGGGGAACTTTCTGAAGAAATGCGACGACTGGGATCCGTGGAATCATAAATCTGGGAGCGCTGCTGGAGCGCTGCTGCGATGCTCCTGTAAGCGGTTATTGATGCTGATAGCTAATGAAATAAGTATCTCCAGGTCCTCAACATCATCCCTGATCCCCAGCTCATGCTTCACGGTGTCTGACAGTTCATGGAGGAAGGTTGGATTGAAGTGCCTCAGCAGCCCATCGACTCTCTGATGCCAGGGACCGGAACTCTATTGTATAATCAAACTCCATGACCCCTTTTTGGTAGCTGGAGCAAACGGGTGGCTGTAGCAAACGGGTGGCTGTCTCGTGTCCACTGGTCGGGTGATAGAAAACCCTTCTGATTTTGTCAATCATGCCTACCATTGTACAAAAGTACTATGTAAAGTATAAAAACTAGGACTACAGATCTTCCAATATGCTATAGCCCAGGCAAGAGCTCTACTGGTGAGTTGCGCGATGACATAGGCTACCCTGGCTTCTTCAGAGGAGAATGTCGAGGGATGGCGGATAAAGGCCAGAGTACAGAGAATATGCAGTGTGTGCAGTGTGCAGCAATCTTACAACTTTGAAAGATGTGTAGTATGTCGGAGGCATAACTTGCAAAGCAATAATTAAGGTTATTTTGAAAGCAGGACAAACACTTTAAGTTCTGAGTAAACTTTTACTGATCTTTACAACGATACACAAACAATAATATCACAATTACCTCAAACAAAGGCAGGGTATAAATTAAGTGAAAACAGGTGCAAACAATTAATAATCAAGGGCGCTTCATTGCCCTTCCTTGTGCTCCAACTCCCATAGTGTGCAGCAGGGGCCCCCTCACTGCCCCTGTGACATGTCAGTATGCGTATACATATGTGTGTCTGTGGAGAGAATACACACTGGCACATACATATTCATTTGTTATACCTTGAGTGTGCAATGATTTACTGACTTGATAAGATATAAGGAACAGCTATACGACTCCAAGTAAATGAACTGATTCACATATCTATTTTGAGTGAATGTTTTGCATAAGTTGTGACAATGGATAGAATAAGGATGAAACAAAGTTGAAGGTACTACAAGCATATCAAGTCTATCATTCTCTTATGTCTTGTACAATGATAAATTAATATCATTTGTCATTTATCAGGTACACTGTGTGACCACTGATCAGATTAGCAGATTATTTTGGTACGTCAACGTTTGTTACAGTAGACTTAGCTCCATAACTGGCTAGAAGTGGTTTTACACATAACTGAAAGTCTTTCAATGTTAGCTGCTGGAAATGGCTAAATATGTGACGACAACACTTTGAGATCTGGTAATTCTGGTTTCCTTTTTCATTCTAAAACATTTTGTTTCAATGGAAATGTTCTCTGTGTAAATAATAATCCATTGCAAATGCCAATAGCAACCCCTATCCCGCCCTCTGTCCCTCCCCTCTGCCCTCATCACCCGACATACAAGCAACCATTCAAGCATCCTAGTGCAGTTCACCTGGCTTTTTAGGAAGGGGGTGTGGGTGCTATGTTGTGGGCGGGGATGTAAAGTAAAACGTCAGGGAATGCTGGTCTATCTGTTCTAGCCCTTGTTGCTTGGCTCATCATAGTTTGCACGAAACTTCTGTGAAACATTAAGCTATAGGAGGATTCTCTATATCGGCTTGACAGTATCACTCCATCAACTCAAAAGGTAAGTACTGACCCTGCCTGACCAATAGAATACCTGAAAAATTGCATAGTGTGTTGGGTTCATAGCATACTGTACTGGAAAAAAAACGTCCTGGCCTAAGTATGTTTCATTGGGACATATTGTCATCCATTTTACACAAGCATCACAATGTGCAGAAGCTGTGCTTTCCATATTTTTGGACACAGTTGCATATTGCACAGTATTCTTTCTTGCATTGTAATGCTGCCATCAGGGCACTGTTGCAAGATATTGTAATTGTTTGCAAATGGAGGATATCGTTCAATGTTATCCAAATGTAATAGCAACGTTGTTACTTCATCACTTCCTTTATTTATATTTGAATTATATGATCTGTATTGCAATCATATTGGACATTGTAAGTCTGTAATTTTGTATAAAATGAAACTGTACACAGAAGGTATAGTTTAAGTTATGTTCAAGTTAAGTCACCATTCCTGTGTGGTTGCAGTGCACAATGCAGTAGCACACATGTAGCTTATAACTGCCTCACACCTCATTAAGTATCAAATCATTGAAGTGATACATGTGGGACAGAATCTAATGGAATCTTTCTGTCTGCCAATAATCTGTTAACAGGTTAACCTGAGACCTGGAAGATGTCAAACGGTATGCACCCCCCCCCCCCACACAGTATTTATGCAATATCACAACGTTAATAATAATAATAATAATAATAATAATAATAATAATAATAATAATTTGTCATTTTATTTATATAGCGTTTTCTAACACCCAAAGTTGCTTCACAGCATCAACATAGATAACATGACACAAATAAACAATTAGACAGAAATAGTAAAACAAACAGCAGCAAAAATTCTAACTATATGTAAGCAAAAGGATATTATCAGTAAAAGAAAGGGACTGGCTTCTAAACAGATTTAACTAGGGTATGCTAGGGTGAAAAGATATATTTTAAGGTGGGTTTGAAAGACTAACAGCGAGTTGGAATTACGAATTAGAGGAGGGAGAGAGTTCCAAAGTTTAGGTGCTGCCCTGGTAAATGCACAGTTGACATTTAACACACAAGTGTGTTTAACTTTTTTTTAATGAGTACATGTCTGTTATAGATGTTACTAAAGTACAGGTGTTTCGGGCCACCAAGGTTCGGACTTCCTTGAAAGGAGATGGCAGTTGGATCCGTGGTTCAACTGACCCTAATGAAAGCCTTGATAAATTACGGTACTTAATCTGGGGCTAGAAACAAACTGCTCTATACAGCCCAGTCTGATAATTATCAAATAATCAAGTAACATTATAATAATTTCATACTTTTTAAGCTTTGACAGAAACAGGGCTGCCAACTTTTGTTTTTCTCCCAAGAAAACCAGAAATTCCAAAGAAACCTGACAACCTGACAAGTCCTGTTACATCGCCTACACATTTGGCTAAAACCCCCCTAACATCTGAGTTGAAACGGTAAAGGACGACTGACTGATTTGTTTGTGCAATGTACAACATATAAATTCACTGAAAGAAATTGTATTTATTCTTTATATTTATCTTTCTTTCTTCCTAAGGCTGGAAAATACTGGGGAATCCAGGCCTCTGTCAACAAGACAGAATTCCTATGTCCTCTCAGCTGCCAAGAAATTTGAGTGGGTGTCAAACATGGATAGTGATTTGTAGAGACGACGACTTGAGTGTTATGACTTGGCATCCAACTTGGCCTACTCAACTCAGTCTCATAGAACTAGCCTTTTAAAATGATTAAAGTGGGAAAAAAGGAACAGAACAGGTTTAACAGAATAGTGGAGAGATTATCATATTGACCTGGCACAAAATATCAAACTGTACACAAAAATAAATAATCTTAAAACTATAGAATTGGGTAGAACATATATATTATAAGAATTGAGATGTAAATAAACTCAAAGGCGCTGAATAAACCCATTTTGATGGAACATATTCATTGTTGTGTTGAACGATTCCAACACACATTCGATTTCTGTTCCAAGTATTGTTTATTTGATACTATGATTTTTCAGCAAATTCACTTTTTAAACTAAAACTGGCTGTTTTGTATATATTTTTTCCTCATAGATCAGTTACTCCTCCAGTAAGCCCCTCGGTCAAAAAAACACAATCCAATCCTGTCACAAGGTTTTTATCTTCATATGTATACATATTATATAATTTATTTGTACATTTTGAAATATAGCTGTGTAGGCCAAGCTTGCCAATAATTTATGTATTTAATTTTACTCATGCAACTTTTTCTTCTTACTGTACTACTTACTATAAAACCTTATTCAGGTTTGAAGAGACGTCAGCAAATGTGAACGCTCCTGCAGAATCAATGAGTGAACCTGCCGTAAAAACAACTGTGGCAAACAAGGAGGTTCTGTCTGTATTAGCTGTTGATCCACCAAATGATGAGATGGGGCCAGTAGACTCAGACGCACCTGTGGAAGATCATAATGGAGCATCATCAAGTGAACTTGAAAAAGACCAAAGTCCCAAAGCTGAAGCTAAACCCACTGCTAAGGTTCTAGTTGGTCTTGAAAATATATCCATTGAAGAAAACACTGCAAAACCAACATCAGAGTTAAAGCCAGCCAATAAGTCACAAACAGGACAACTTGCCCAAGCGTCGGTTGAGCCAGTTCTTCAAGAAGGTGAACCAGAAATGGCAGAACATGATCCAGAACCTTTGGATGTTGAGGTTAAAGAGTCTGTTGAGGCTACAGAGGAACCAACCCTGGCGCCTGTTAAAGATGAAGCTGTTGGCTCTTCAGGAGTTAAGACAGTTACCCCCATGCTAGCAGAAACAGAAATGAACAGTTCACATGTAGTTGAGTTAGCTGCAGATGCAGCTACTGAACCTGCTGTACACGCTGTTGAAGTTCATGTGGAATCATCAGAAACTTTGGCAGCTGAATGTGTACCTGTTGAACCTGCTGATACCCCTAAACCCATAGTTAAAACAGTGGAGGAAGCTAACACTGAAGCTGTAATTGACGCTGCTCATAAAGTCACTGTTGCTGATGACATTGTTGAAGCAACTGCTGAACCCATTGTTGAAGCCATCGATAAAGCTACTGTTGAAGTTGCTGTGAAAACTGCTGCTGCTGAAGATGTTGAACCAACTGCTGAAGTAATTGTTGAAACTGTAGTTCAAGCTGCTGTGAAAACCGCTGCAGCTCAAGATGTTATTCAACCAGCTTCTGAAGGCGCTATAGATCAAACGGATAACGCGGCTGTTGATGATGCTGTTAAAACTGCTGCAGCTGCTGATGATGTTCAACCAGTTGATGAAGTCATTTATGAAGCTGAAGAAGAAACGGTTGTTGGAGATGTAGTTAAAGATGCTGTAAAAACTGCTGCTGCAGCTGATGATGTAATTCAACCAATTGTAGAACCCATTGTAGATGCTGTAGATGACACAGTTGTTGAAAATGTAGTCAAAGATGCTCTTACTACTGCTGCAGCTCAAGATTTTGTTCAACCATCTGCTAAACCCATCATGGAAGCTGTAGATCAGACAGTTGTTGAAGCTGTAGACAAAGATGCTGTTAAACCTGCTGCAGCTGAAGATGTTGCCCAACCAGCTGGAAAACCCATTGTTGAAACTGTAGATAAAACAGTTGTTGAAAATGTAGTTGAAGATGCTGTTAAAACTGCTGCTGCATCTGAAGATGCTGTTCAATCAGGTGCTAAAGTAACTATTGAAGCTGTTGCTGAGCATACAAGTTTAGAATCATCAATCAACAGTAGTTTAAAGCATGCTGCGGAGACTCCTCAGCATGTTCCATCTTCATTTGAACCTAAAATTGAACCTGCTGTTGAAACTGCTGACAATGCCATTGTTGAAATCCCTGTTGGAGTGAATTCTTCTGATGAACCTGTTGCTGCGACTGTTGTAGCTGTAGCAAAACATGCAGTCGAGCCTGATGTTGAGACCAGTGAAGCTGCAGATAATAAAGTTGTTGTGGAGAAACCTGAGCTCAGTGAAAGTGTAGTGGAACCTGTGATTGGACCTGTTGCTGAAGCCATAATTCAAGCTGCAATTGAGTCGGAAATGAAACCGGTAGAAGAGCATGTTGGGGAAGCAATGGATGCCCCATCTATTCAAGCTGATAAGAAAGTAATGGTGGAGATAGATCCAGCGGTTGAGGTAAAAGAACCTGCAGCTGAAGTTGTTTCTGAAACAGTAGAATCTACAAGTCAATCGACACCCTGTAGCATGGAATCACAACCCAACCAACAGGCTGAAACAAAGTAGGTAGAACATAAAATCAGCCACTGATGCTGAATACTATATGTTGTGAGCCAAGCATGGTTGAATATCAAAATTTGTCAAAGTGTGTGTGTGTGTGTTTGTGTGTGTGTGGAGGGGGGGATGCTTACTGTCACTCTGTCTTACAGATGTTTTCTCTTTTAGCTCTAAAACAATTTCTCAGGACAATGTGACAGAGTTGCAGACTATCCAAACCCAACGCCAGACCTCGTGAGTTATTTTACCATATACAGTGGAACACAGGAAAGTACTTAATTGGAGAATGTAGTACAACAATTTTTGTGCTTTTAATTATGTTGTATTATGTGTAAAAGGAAGGTTTCATTATACACTTACTTAGAACATGCAGGGTTTTGAAACTTGGAATGGAGGCCATGGCGTGCGTTTATGTATTCTACCTTTTAACTGCAGGGATGGCAGGGCAATTTGTTCATTCTGTGACCAGACCATTGATGGCAACATCAAGATAACTATCAGCGAACCCCCAATGTACAGTCACCCAGAATGTTTCAAGGTATTTTCTGTCTCTTTGTCTTGATTTGGAAATATACTATCTGACGTCTGTGGAGTTTTTTGATGCGGTTACTTCTTTGACTGTTGTTCTCTTTTGCAGTGTGGCATTTGCACTAAGGCCTTGGGGGACATGCTGACGACTATGTTTCTGCATAGTCAAATGGTTCACTGTGATAACTGCTTTGCTAAAACTTTGTGAGTTTGTGTGAGGACCGATTTGGGTTGGGAATTAGTCTTGGCCGGGACAAAAAATGCTGTGATTGATGTGGTGTGGTTATTTTGCCATAATTATATAATCCTTTAAATCTAAATGCACATCTCAAATCTTTGTTTTCTATACGGATTTATAAATTGACGATCTTCGGCAGTTGTTGGTGATCAATGGCCACGTTCATTCAGTGTTGTGGACAGTGCACTTGATCAAAAGAAGAGAAAATGTTAACAGACGTTTACAACGTATCATCAAAATTTAAGTTTGGAGTAGAAGCAGCATTGAGGCAACGTATTTGGAAACTCTACATACCTTCTTTTAAAAAGAGAGTATTTTACATTGAATAAATGTACTGATATCAATGTCTCGTACACATTTGCGTCCAGATGCGTTAGATTTAATCTGAAGAAAAATATTGTAAAATAGTTTTTGTGTTTGGTTAAGTAGGCTATTTAAAAAATCAATTGGTTGGGCTGATGAAGATCAATATTGTAAAATTATTACAATTTTGCAATATATAAACGAAAGTGTAAAAAGATTTTTACTGTGTACCATGTTTATCATTTACTGTTAGATAACTACAAGACCATAAGGGAAATGTTATTCTGATCTTTTTGTCCTTAACATAAATATTTCAGAAGTCAATAAGGTAAAAAGAACGCTATAATTGTCGTTGTCAAGCTTACCTATGGCAGCAAAATGGGTGATTGGCTTGTAAAACATAATTACACCAATATTACAAAAACATTTTAGAAACTGTTACTGCCCAACCCATGCCTATGAATATTATGAAAAATGATGCTGCCAACAATAGGACATTTTTTTGTTTGTCATATTTCTTTTGTGTTTGACGATGCATTATTGATAGCAATATGAGGAAAAAACAAGTTTCCATTTTTTTTGCATTCAGAAGCTTTAATCAGAATTGTATTTCCGACATAATATTCAAAATCTAATTTAGTTAATATGAGAGCCACAAATGCACAATGAAATCATCTCAGGGTAATATTGGAGAACTATCACATAATTCATTTTTTTGTTATATTACAGTATGTCATTAATTAAAGCATTTAAAACAGCTGCCTGTCCAAGCAATAGCACCTCCAAAACACTTTTTACATTTGTGCCCTACTTTCCCACAGAGTGATCAGAGTAAAAAGTAAAGCAGAACATGTTATGAGTGAATATAATAAGGGGAAGAAAATTCCATCAAGGCACCTGTCCTTTGAACTTAATTCATCACACTTTACAGTGCACAGCTTTGTACAGAACTTTGGGTCATACAGCTGTTTACTTTAGTTCATGGATATTGCTTATTTGCTTATACATGATAACATCTAATTTATGCAACAACAACAAAGGTTTCAATCTATGAATAAATGCCGTTAGGCATGAATAAGTGTGTGATTAGAAAGAGCCCAGTCTTCTTTCAAAGTAGTGTTGAAATCTAAGCTCTAATCTAATATTTGTGGCAATAAAGCTTTACAAAAAATATGAGTGATGCTAACTTCCTCTTGAAAACGAGCAAGCAACCAAGCCTAGTTTGATAACCCAAAATAGTAGTTGGTGGGGGGTTAGGGGTTGCTGTTATACCTTGTTTATCAGGGCAACCTATTTGTCAGGCGATAAACCTGAATACAAGAAACAGGATCCATTGAAGAAGCAAGCGTCTGGGAAGCAAGCATCCATGTGGAGGATCCAGGTTGTCCGTTTCTGTCTGAGGGATGTGGAGAATTACACATGGCGTGTAAGAGCTGGAACTCAGTATTTGAGCTGTTGGAGAGGGGATTCGGAGTCTAACAACGTATCCCTTTCCTGCCCAGGAACCGCAACACTGCATAATTATAAGTGGTGGCTACCACATACAGGAACTGCAGTAAAGTTAACAAGAGGTGGAGAGGGACACAGAGAGAGTGAAAAAACAAGGGCAAGGGGAAGGACAGGCTTGAACTGAGCAAGCATGTTCAAAAACAAATAATAAAGTGACTGGAATAGCAAATCTGAAAGTTTACTACAGTGTATGATATTATTTTCTTTAGGAATTCTTCCTGATACACCCGATAGTAATGATACACAGAGAACAGGCCAGGAAAAGCTATAAATGTTTGTTACACCTTATCATAAGAGATACATCATACAAATCCTTGTATTACTCACCAAAGCCAATAGAGCTATGCCAGCTCCAGCAAATGCAGCTATGTACAAGTCATATGTGACATAAAACTGTAGAGAGAATGCAGAAAATTTTACTAAATTGATTACTGAATACTGAATTCCACTGGTGTAAATCACTAGATATATAAATTCTAATAGTTACTCTAGAGATTTTGCACAGACATATTGTAATAATATTATCAAAGAGGTAAGAGACATTTGTGGATAATAATTTCAACTCACTTCTTTGGTTTTGCAGATGGCTGCCAGAGTCATTCCACATACCTTACCTGGCATTGCATTCCACGGTAGCAAGCCTAAAAAATACAATATTATGTCCATTGGGGATGCTCATAGGCTTTTGTTCTCTTTCCATTTCTAACATATATTGGTTCCTCAATGGATATGAAATATCAATGCATACATTTCTTTAAATAAAAATGCTGTGTAAACTTAGTTCAGAAACCCGAAGCCATAACCGCCTGGGATTCAGATCACTACAGATTATGTTTTATCACACAGTCAGGTCTAAAGCTGGGTTTTAGCAACATTAATTTCTTAAGCTTGTTCCCTGGCTTAATACCAGAGGTCACTAGTAAAGAGACGCACCATACTGCCTGGCATCAATGCAAACCCATGCATGCTGGTTGATGCTAGGTGTGGTCTCTGCCAGAATATTAATGTTGTGGCAAGTTTGAGCTGTGTTAAAGAGGAAGAAGACGGGGACCGCTGTGAAGGCGAACACGGCCAACCAGATAACAGCAAGAATATATGTAACTATGAGGAACTGTGAGAGAGACAAGAACACAAGGTTAAAGGTTAACATTAATCTCATGTCTGGGCACATTGAAAAGTAGATTGAAAGTAGAGATTTAGGAAATGAGCCCCGTCTGAAATATGAAATCCACTTAAATGTTTTTTTTATTAAATCCACTATCCACTTAAATGTTTTTTTATTTCATAGAATGGAAACCTCTAGGTTATCTATATTAGATTACGTCCTCCTTTTATAGCAAAAAATAAATATAAAATGACGTCATGCTCTGTTTTCCTTCCCAGACCCCTCCCCTTTCTCACTGTCAGGCTGAGGCAGCGGCCACATCGAGTGCTCCGAAACTCTCCAAAGGTCTGCTTGACGGCGCTGGTAGTGTAAAATCCCTCGGCCAGCAGCAGGATACAATAGAGGAAGAAGAACGAGGCCAGCCCATAGATCACATACTGAAAGTATTTGATACTGCAAACACACAATTTAATTAGGAGAAGTCAGCCCAGAAAGATGTTGGTATTAAGAGTATGTTAACTGGTCATGATTGGCTTCCATTAAAAGAAAATAATCTACTTAAATGAAAAACTCACAATGAGGCCATGACCGCGTAGTCCTGGATATTACGTGCAAAGTACGTCTCGACGAGCACCTCGGTCTGCGCCAGTGCCTCATGCCCACAGCCACAGAAGAGGGCCATGCCGGTGAAACACAGGAGGGTGGCCACCAGGGATGGGTAGGGCACTGCCCCGAGGCAGCGAATACAGCAATCATAACAACCTGAGGGGGCATAATAGATCAACACACAGGCGGCACACACCGCACACAGTACCACACAGCACATCTAAGCCACGCTGGCCAGCCTTGGCTGTCCCCCTTCTCTCTGGGCTATAGGAATGAAACCCTTCTCCTGCTAGAAATCCATCAAAAACGACCAAATTCCAAAAAGCAAGCAAAAGAAATCAGAGCAGCAAAACCAAGTGCAAGTCAGCGTTCCCAGTAAAGCGTCCGTACAAAGCCCCTGATGTCAATGCATTCTTGTGCACTTCTTCAAGTTTAAGCTGTGCGGCTGAAGCATATACCAAACATCTAGATTGTTAATAGTTTCTATGGAAGAAATGGGAGCGAGAGAGAAAGAGAGAGAGAGAAAGAAGCACCTAAGGCTTTGCAAAGCCAAGGCTGTCGGACCGGAAACATTTGTTGCTTTCTTGTGCTCCACAACAAGCGACAGTCTAATATTAACCAAGGGATTGAAACAAAAAAATATCTCCCTCTGCACTGATTCCAGCCAGATGTAAAAGCGTCTCTGGACACCTCACAGACCAGCCCCTGCTCTATCGTCCAACCCTCTTTCAGCACCGGCCACAGGCGTCACCATGCAAGTGGAGAGAGTGGAGTGAAGGGGCCTAGAGAAAGAGCGTGTCTTTGTGGCTGGGTGCACAATACCCTTTGTCTCTGCTACAGTCATAGGGGGACAAAGGCCAGCGATGTCAAACAAACAAAGAGCATAGTACCACCTCACACTCACACACACACACACACACACACACACCCCACACACACACACACACGCACAAACACACTCGCTTTAGTAGTAAACAACACTTGGCTAACTTGAGGGTCAGGACCACATTTTCGGCACCAGGATTTGCACACCACGAGTAGCAACGGCAGTCAGGCCCATCCACAGTCACAGCTGCTGGTACCATGTACGGTGAAGAGGGGTGGTTGCGGTAGGGGAGTGGGGTGTGACAGAAATGAGTTTGAAATATGTTTGAAAAGTGGGTGGGATGTGGAACTACAAGAAACACATGCATACATGCTGCATACCTTGTCATGCACCTTTTAAAACCGTCTATTACAAATGCTTAAAACTGCCTGGCATTACCACAAAGTATAAAAAGGTTTTTCAACAATGCCTTTTATGTGGATTCTGAGTTGGATGGAACATAAGACATTACATACATTACAATACATAATTAAACTTTTTACAGCTTAATTTGTTACAGCTGGGAGGTTGTTTGAGTCCCCAAAAGTTATGCACCCACACCTGTTTACTCCAATGGGGATGACCGTCAATATTCCTTGCATAAGACACTACTCAGATTTACAAAAGTGTTCATACAAATGTATTTGTGATTGCAAAGCTATTGTTATTCAGGAAAAGTTCACTTTGTATGCCAGCAGATTTAACCTGTCTCATAAACTCAAGCGAACTTAGCCAAAAAACTATTTCATGCAAATGTGCTAATTAAGCCTGCAACAAGTGTGGGAGAGTAGTTGCCTTTGACGTGATCAGCCTTGCATGACCCTGCCCTGCTGGGCATCGTTGGTCATCATCATCTCCTCAGATTTGCACATAACTTTACCATAGCCTTTGTTGAAGCTCAGTCAAGTAGTGGTATGATCATATCTGACTTATTTCTCCATTTGTGAAATTTATTGCAAAACTTGCATTGAATTGGCGTTGTGCACAATTCACAGATATTTTATGTCATGCCTTCCAGAAATTACTTTGATAATTGGCAGCTTAGAAATAACTTTTAAACGTCTTCATGAAGACTATTTGCAATGCTGAGCACATCTGAGTGATAGTCAATCTAAAACAGTCTATCTTTTTCATGAACAAAGCAATGCATGGTAAAAGTAATATTCAGTATTTAAACATTAGAGATGGCAAGAGAAGGCTAATCATATACACACTGGAGATCCAACTCATAATAAGCTCATAATAACAGTTGTGCACATTCCAATTATTAGAAATATTCTAAATAATAACCACTTACCCATGTCCAGAGCGAAGTTATTGGGGTTATTGAAGGTTTGCCTGGAAGCTTTGTGACTGTGATATCAGGGTATGCAAGGTTATTCCCCGCCACTCCTATATTAATCTGACTTGTGCTTTTGTCTGGCCAACAATAGACAGACCCCCATGTCCCGGCACCACATCTTAAAGACACAAAGTCTCTTTTCAACCACCAACCGTCAGATATGCAGCCATGGGTTCAACACTGAGGTCAGTGCAGGGGTCAGACCCCAGTTAGTCGGTCTTGGTGGTATGATTAAAATAATAATCACCTTTTCGCATTTTCTAACGGTACCAGTATGAAGCATGATGAGCACTGAAAGACATATCTACTCCAGTAGATATGTGCTAGTAACAGTTTTCGGTCATTTTACCATCTTTTTAAGGTGATTCCTCGAGGTGAGTTTATGAAGCAGCGTGCAACACAAGCATAACACCCAAAACAATTTAAACAAATACGGTCTACTTTCTTTGATAATTTGTGATAAAAGACTTGCCTTCACTATCCTTTTTTTTCCAAAATCAAATTACTTTGTTGTAATTTGTAAAATGTTTATTTTACATTATTCCAATTTGAATACCACACAATAGCTATTTTCTTTTTGCATGGGTGCTGTTTTCCTTTCAAATACAAGTACGCCACATGCTGGATGAGAGCAGCCTCATGCTGGTGGGTGGGAGGCTCTTCAGAATGCCATCTATAGCAACACAGAGAGATTTTAAAGAATATAAAGACAAGACTGGCAAAGCAAGAGGGCGGCATGGAAATTCCAGTGAGTGACATTGATGAAGTGGACCAACAAGGGGACATTGAGGGTCTGGGTCCAGCTGCTGCTCTCTCCCTCTCCCTCCCTCATCTGACCCAGTTGATGTCAAGAACTGGCCAGATACAATAGGTTCAGTGTTCGCTTGGTGAAAACAGAACACAGTCGTCTAAGAGGGTGCTCATCCTGCCTAATTTTCCCTTTTATGCCTTTGACAAATTAGTATTATCGCTTCGGAGACATTTGTAACTTTTTGGGAATATGCAGGGTTCTTTTCCTGACCCATCTCCTCAGTGTTCAAACTTGACCAAAATCCACCTGTTCATGCACCACCAGCTCTACAGTAAACAGGGTAAACAGAAGGCACAAGAAGGCCATTTTAGAATGGAAGAAAGTATTCTGAATGTGCATTAAAAAAAATATTTACACAAACAAGCAATGTGACTCGTTGTAGGTTCCAAAAATCTTTAATCGCCAGTTTATTTCGTTTAAATAACAGTATAATAGCATCAAAGTGGACAATATTCCCTGCATGATGACCATTCTCTTTAATTTATCTTTAGGGCCATACCAGTCTTTTTGACATATGTGTTTTGTCTTTTATCACGCTAGGCTTAAAATCCTGATTTGTTTTATGGCTATATATATATGAACATATATGATATATATGTATACCAATTTACCATTTCCATGGAGATCCATTGTACTTTGGAGTGAAAACATAACGTAGAAAAAAATTACCAAACCACCAATGTGATCGAACTCTCATCCTGAACTAGACAAATGCACTGTGGATTTAAAATATTGCTCCAGTAATATTGTCTCTGGCTGTGAAAACCAGTCCAATTTTCCTCAACAATAATATTTTGATCAAAACTGGTGAGTTTGGTGCATCTGTTTAAGATGTGTAAAGAAACGGAATCGGGCTCAATTGAAATGATATCTCAAATGAACAGAACACCAAGAAAATATTTTGGAGAAAAAAAGTCTACGCAAGGCTAGAGTAAAAGACAACACATTTGTCAAAAATGGTTCAATTCACTTCAGAATATCTCTATGAGCTTGAAACTCCTCCAAAGAAGCAATTAAGCTATAATGATTTGTGAAAATTGTCTGTGAATTATTGTAGCATACATACAATTAAAATGCACTTACACTCATCTTGTCGAGGACCTTCTAGTAGTCATAAATAAATGAGTATTCATAAACAAACAGCAATCCAAAAAGTGCTGGTCTACTTTTATTCTGTACAGAAAAGCCAAGCCAATGGGGTAATAAGAGCTGGTTATGAATTGGAATGGGAGGCGTAATAAGCTAGTCTCTTATAATAATGAAAGTCACATTCTTCTTTGCAATAAGCAAAAGTAGACACGTAAAACAAGAGCATAACAAAGGTCCTTAAACAGACAACCTTAGATTAAAGTACAACAGTTAAGTATGATGAAACAGAATTGTTAACTTTAAACAAAATGTTTTCTCCAATGCCATTCCAATTTAGACTTCTACACCACGCTTATCGATGTGCACAGAAACTGATACTTCCGTACAATGAACAAATGGGGCATTTCAAATGTACCCATTCTTCAAAGTCAAAGAAGTGGTGGCAAATACATTTCCTTCTCTCTGTCTGCTATTCTGTTTCAAATTAAAAGAGCCTCACACCCTGTACCCGCACTCATACCCACAGTATAAATACAGTATACACGCATACACCTACACATATATAGGGTGATATATTGTGCCTATTCAAAAAGAAACATTTGGGATAAAACTGACAGTTTCACTACAAATTGTGATGAGTATTGGAGTAAAGAACAGGTCACCACCATCACTTTAACATAGCCTTTCTGCAAGGAGAACATGTTACAGTACCAGTCCATTCTTCCGTCAGTAAGGACAGTAAAAATATCTTTTTAATAGAATACCATGATTATGTAGAAAATAGCTTAATAACACTGCTTTTCAGATATTTTGACGGATTTAGTCAGACGTGATTCTTAGTGTTATAAACCAAAACAGACACTTTAGCTGGTAAATAAAAACTTTCCGTACAAAATCCAACTGTACAAACACTTTGCTGGCCTCCTAGTATAGAAAGTTCCACAGAATGCGACCCTCAAAAGACAAAAGTTGGAAATTAAATGTAATTTTTTCACCCTTGTTGCTTTCGAAAGTGACCAATAGAAAATGGAACTGCTTACAGACTTCCTGTAATGGGAAAGCAAAGGCAGTATAAGGGCAGCTCTGCCCCCATTGATCACAATGCAAGATGAACATACCGTATATTCAAACTCAATTAACCCAGACATTGCTTTATCCAATGAAAGGTTTATGCAACATTTACAGTAGCATGTACAGCTCTCTGTGCTGCCACAGAGTGTGAGGCTATACCCGGGTGGTGGAGTGGGAGTGGGGCAGGCCTGTAGAGTTGTAGCCGGCGGGGAAAGTGCTGTAGGGGTGCATGTTGGGGAGGCCCATCAGTGAGTTGGGGATCATGGTAATGTTGTTGGGGGTCATGAGGGACAGGTCTTCAGGCGAGCGCCGCAGCGTCAGCGTGTAGTCCATGCTGGGGGAGATGTGCAAGGGCTTGTGAAGCGTGTCGCACTGGTTCCCCTGGCTGCCCTGGCTAAGTTGGTGGGAGAGGCTCTCGTCGATGGTTGTGGTGTGGCTGACGTCGTTGCCGTTACTCTGGCGTGGAGAGCTGCCGGCCTGGTGGCGTGCTGCACCGTCCTGCCGACTGCGCTTGTCCTTGCGGTAGTAGAGGGCTGCAAAAGCCAGGACATTCAGGAAGAGCAGAGAGGCACCAACGGCAATTGTGACACTTAGTTCTGTGGAGTAGTCCCTGGGATTGGCCACGATCATGGGGCCCTGCTCGTCACCTTCCTCACCGCTACTGTGGGCTGTGGACACCGGGGGGCGCTTGGTGCTGCCAGAGGGCTTGCCTGAATGGGTGGTGTCTAGGGGGGTGACCTTGGTGGTGGTGGAGGTGTAGTGGAACATGTCGTGGAGGTTGTACAGGTGCGGCACCAGGTGCTTCCAGAAGGCTACCTTGGTGGCGCGGTAGTGGTCGCGGACCCGCGGCTTCAAACCGATGTGCAGGTAAAGCTGGTCATGGGGGTCATACTTAGACCAGGCCACTTCCTCAAAGCGGTTGGCCTTAGTGTGGATAAACTTGGTGTCCTGGGGAACGGGCTTGTTAGGGTCCCTGCAACATACCAAACAGAACAAAGCAATGATATCAATAGAATGGAATATATCATGAAGAAGATTGAATTTTCTTCATCCAAATGAGGGTAAATGTTTTTTGTGGATCTGGAGTGAGTCACTCCTGCTTTCATTTCAAGAGTAGATCATTATAAATCTATATATTTACTGTATAATAAATGCCTATATGTGTCTATCCCTAATGATGAATAGTTGCTGTCATAGCAGTAGGTAGGTCCAACTTAATTAGCACAATGTAGACACAAGGAAACCTTTAATAAGCATTGGTCTGTAAAACTGTGGTGTGTTGGGATCTCATTCCGCACTAGCACAAATTCAAGGTTAATATTAGAGAGCTAACTTCTTGTTTTTCAAAGTGGAATTTAACTTGGGTAAACTCAACTCAAAAGGATGTCTATTAATTTGTGCAAAGTTAATGAATATCTAATTAGTTACAAGATGTCTACATCTCGTTATATATCTACGTCTTCATCACTAGTAAATGCAATTAGTTCTATTTAAATGCAATTAAATACAACGATTCAGTAATTTAACCTGTTTGTTGTGGAAATTTGTCAAATGTGAACATAAACTCCATCTAAGTCAAGCGTGTCTAGGAACGCACTACTCTTGTTTCTTAAAATACCATACTAAAACCTATTTTTTGGTATTATTTTGTGATAAATGCATAAAAAACTGAAATACAAACTAGTTTGGACTGTGCAATATATAAAATCAATTTCTTAAAAAATCTGGATTTGTCACAATGTAATTTAATGTTAGTTTGATGTTGTTGAGTTGAGTTGATGTTGGGAGAAGCAATTAGATTACCCCTCCTGTTGGCTGAGTAAAGCTGGAAAGTTACCAACAAAATAATCAATTTGGTGAACAAGGTGTATCATGAAGGCTTTCAGCGTGCCTCCTTGTGTGGTTGCTTACTCACCCACTCTTAGCAAAGTTGGTCCAGTAGGTCATGACCACGGCACTGAGCATGATGTCGTTCCTGGAGAAGTTACAGGGGAACAGGTCTGTGGGGCCCAGCATGGGGATGCCAAACACATAGGGCACCTCGTCCCCGTGGGCCGAGTCAGACCACACGGGCTTCATCAGGCTCTGGCAGTGATGGTAGAAGGCGTAAAAGTAGGTGGGCGAGCCGTAGCGGGCGTGCAGGTCGGCCGTCACCACTGAGGGCTCAACCCACTGGTGGTCAGTGAAGAGTGCCACTAGAGTCTTCCTCCGGGTCTCTGGGTTGTCCCTGTCAGCCCAGTCAGTGTACATGAACTTGATGGTCTCCCGCAGCGTGTCTTTGCCTTCGGGGTAGCCGTACAGGCTGTCCACAAAGTCTGAGATGGAGAAGTCAAAGTCGCTGCCAGAGACCCCGTCCTCCAGGTCCACTACTGTCTCCACAAAGCGAAGTCCCTCCCCCTGGTTCACCCCCAGCATGATGTCATAGTTGAGAAACTCACCCTGCTCCATGAGGATCTCGGGGTCATCAGGTATGACGTCGCCGTCGATGACAGGGCCGAAAGCGACGTGGTAGCGGGCCGGTGTGATGTCCTGCTCCACCAGCTCCCTGGAGCCCTTCTTCTGCAGGCAGGCCACCATGTCTACTGTGTCCAAGACGTTACAACCCACCCTCTCAGCCAGCATTCGGGTGTATTTGATAGGCTGGTAGTTGACCGCCCAGCTAGACAGGGCTGAGCCACTCTGAATGATGGCTCTGTGGAACAGACCTGGGACGTGGAGAGGTGCACAGGTCAGGCAGACAGACAACACACATTTACTGTACAGTATATTGGCTGTGTATGCAGACATGCTGGTTATCACATATATTGCTCTTACACCGCTACTCATGTAAGTATTTGTCAGATATATAACACTGTAACCTCATAAAAGAAAGAAGTGAATAATACACATAAACATAAAATAAACACACACACACACCATGTTCCGACAACTACATGCATGGCAAATAGAACCATTGCATTTGTGAGTATTCAGTCTTTAATATCTTGACCAAACACTGGCCAAGCAGCATTAGGTTTATATAGGCTTTCTGGCTCATCAGTCACACTGGGTATTTGGCAGCAAATACACACACACACACACAAACACACACACACACACACACACACACACACACACACACACACACATACACCCACACACCCACCCACACACACACACACACACACACACACACACACACACACAGAAACACACACAAACACACATATAAGTCTGGCCTGTCTGTTTTACCAGTGTTTGATGTAACAAAGGCCTAATTGATTAGAGAGCAGGCTGTAATTTATGCTTTAGACTCCCTACCATTTAGATTGTTCAACGTAAGTAGTAGATTGAGGAATGCTGTTTAAATCTAGACACAAATACATGTAGATTAAAAGATAAAATCATAAATAACTGACATCAAATTAATGGATATATGTAGATTTAAAGCTTCTATATTTCTATATTCACAGAAAATGAGCAAGAAACTGTTTGAGCTAAACCTTTAAAACTGATTAAATTCAAGAAATTAGAACAGTAGCTTGCTTTACCGCTGCCTACTATCGAGTACTATTTTTCCAAACACTTCCCACCCTTTAAAGGACGATTTTTAAACTAAATTGCTACAGCGGGTTAATTATGATGAAATGTCAATTTATTTTGTTGTTGAATAATAATTTTACTTTCAAATACACAAAATATTTGTGTGTGCGTGCGCACCAGTGAAGTGAGGTAAGAAGAGAGGGCCAGCTCTAAGATATTATAGTAATTAGCATAACTAATATTGCTTCAGACCTGAGGCAACATCAGGAAGCACCATGTACATGATTATGTATGGATATTTTATCTATGAGGCCTCGGATTGCGCTGACTGTTAAATATGCTTCCACTATTATGATATTTACTTTAACTAATAGAATGGTCAAATTGGCTATTTGGTTTATTTAGTTAACAGCCTTTCCTCGTAGCTCCTTACCCTCTGAGTGGTGGGAGAGTGTAAGCAGGCTGACACAAGAGGCCCCAATCCCAGACCCAAAGACTGTGATGCGTCCAGGGTCTCCGCCAAAATAGCCTATGTTTTTACTGATCCAACGGAGGGCCTGGATCTGGTCCAGAAGTCCATAGTTGCCTTTTGCTGCCTGGTCTCCTGTACTGAGGAACCCTGCAAGGAGAAGAGAGTATCAGAGAAGGCAACAATAACATGTTAATAATAAAGGAGACCGCATTCACAACCCGTGCACTTTTCACCACCAATGGCCAACTACAATATTCATCACCCCTTTCTTTTCCAGACCTTGTACTGTCCCCTAAGGTGTCATTTTGCATCTGTTTTCTGCTGCACGGTAACTGGCTCTGTCTGTCTCTACAGGTCACAATTAAGCTCAAAGAAAGGCAAACAGTATTCCAAACACAATAAAAACAGCATGGGTAAAGACTACATTGTTTGAAAGCTGTCCATGTTTCATATACCCATTCTATGCCACTTGAGTGCATAGGATTATACGATTATTGGACATACGTTCAATACCCCTTGAAATTTGTAAGCTCAATCAAACTATATTTTATGGTTTAAAACCTCATCATGGTGTTTTAAACTGCAGCATAATGTGCAAGGACTTGTCAAAGGAAATTAAATATATGCAAAACGTACTAACCCTAACCCTCTATGTACTACACATACATGATAAAATAGATATTGCTATATATATTTTACAAATATTGGACAGAAAACAATTAAACATTTTGTATTACAACGGTACAACAGGGTAAACATCCAGTATGTTTGTTATGTCAGTCAAATACGTTTCAAATTAGTTCTGAACTTAAATAGGAAAAAAAGTCCCATCACCGAGTATGCCAACCCTGTAGTTGAGTGTGACAACTATCACATTCCCATAGCTGGCCAGCACACTGCCATCGATCATGTTGCCTGTCCCCTCCATGTAGGATCCTCCATGGATGTACACCATCACTGGTTTAGGCTCAGAGTCACGGATGTCTGTAAATTCAGTTACCACACGCACACGCACGCACACACACGCACGCACGCACGCACACTCACACACACACACACACACACACACACACACACACAGACACACACACACACACTATATATATATATATACATATATGTACATACACTCACAGAGAAATATGCACTGTACAGGCATACAAAACACTCTACAATAAAACTAGTTTGCAAAATTAGATATATTCATTTATAATTATACAAATCATTGAAAATGCAGTCACGGTAATGACAAAGTGAATAATTGCTAGGGTGATTAAGCCTGTGGCTATGATACACTTATGGAAACATAATGCAAGGCAAGTACAATATTATATGAACAGTATGTTGTATGTCACTTTCTTGTTAGTTCAATTGAAGAACAAAGTATAAATCGTTTTGTGGATCCATTGCTGTGATCTCATAAATAACCCAATAGCGCATGCTAGAAAGATTAAACACTTAATTGACGCATCATCAGTCCTATTGATATTTTAGAAGTAAAGGCAAGTTTGGTCTTCTCATAAAACAAAGAGAAAGAGGATTTTTCATTTCAAGGACGGTTGTATACTGGAATTCCAAGAAATAAGTAAAAAATATAATCGTTTAGAAAGTAAAAGTTTTGTCAGCTCAGTGCCTTAAAACTTGCCAGATAAAAGTGTATCAAAAGTCAAAAAGATTTGGAAAAAAGGACTCATGCAGAAAACCGTGAGCTTCAAAAAAATACCTTCAGCCTTATCACTGTCACCATGAGAGAAATCCGCCCCCTGTTTCTTGATTTGGGACCCTAGGATTCATATAAGAAAAAAATAAGTACACAATTCAAAATAGCGAGGTTGACCAAGCCAAAGACCAGTGATGTTCAACCCATCTGACAAAATCAGACCAAAAAATATTCAAAAAATTGCATTATTTCAACGTTCCGTTGAGGTCAGTCTTTAAGTTCTGTAAGTTTAAATGTCCTGATGTGACATAGAATAAAATGATTCTCCTGTACGGTCTAAAGACATTAATGCGATGTCTTTAATGAGTGGAATATAAATAGAAACAAAGTTTTGTATGAATAAAAGTGTGTAAACATGCAATGTGAAAGCTGTTTAGTGAAAGAAGTTATATTTCAATGAAGATTTTGATCTCCTACCACAGATTAGAAACACTCTCAGACACAGACTCAATCACACACATAAAAATATATATTAATATTATTAACTGACACATTTAAGGATTCTGTTAATGAGCACAATAATGAAGTATTACATTTAAAGAATCTTGTAATGTAATTTTCTATTTCTTTCACAATATTACATACCTTCCTTTCTACATATTTTCTTTTTGGGGTTTGTTGCACATTCCATGGATAATCTTTGGACTGAAATGAATTAAATACTAAAAGATAACAAAGTGCTCGCAGAATATTCGGTTCCATGCAAACACTGAACATATCTGACTGACCCAAAACGTGTCTAATCTCTATGTTATCAGAATTGTCATAAGTGTGGGTGACGTGAATGGTTCCAAGAAATTATTACAAAAGGTTTAGGGTTATTCAATGCCATAATAGTTTAACACTTGTAAGTCCAGCACACTTTGACTGTGTATGCTCATTAAACACCATAATAAAATGTGTTCATCAATAGCTTAAACCCCACATACATAATTACTGCTGGGCTGTTCTAGTAAATATTGATCGATAGGCTCCCAAAATGCAAAAAAAGAAAAAACATCAACCATTTTCCCACTTAAAATGTAGACACCCAGTACACTCACTTCACAACATTTTGTGCTCCTTTTGTGTTCAAAAATGCATGTTTTTGTTTCTTCAAAAAGGTGAATGTGAACCAACACAGGTGAAGAGTGAATGGCATGACCTTGCATGGGACCTGGGGTGGCACAAATGAAGACAAACAACCGTGACGAATGTATCTCTCAAAATGATGACTGAAGGATGACAGCAAGCACATAAGAATGGTCATTAAATCGCATGAATTGTAATATCTTTTCGATTTTCCCAAATCAACTCACCATCTTCTGTTGGGGCATAAATGTTGAGATATAAACAGTCCTCGCTCTGGTCCTGAATGTACGTGGCCACTGTGTCCAGGCTGTAGGTGAACCATATAGGCATCATGATCTCTGGCACTGTGTTGCGGATGTTCTGAGGGCACACTGGCATGAAGTGGGTGGCGTTCCTGATCCCTGACCAGGAGGATGGCTGGTCTGGGCCCATGAAGCGTTTCTCCCCCAGAGGAGGTGCAGCGTATGGTACCCCTAGAAACTGATCAACAGGGCCCAACATCTCCCCAGGCACAGGCACTCTGATGCCCCTTAGTTTCCCATACTGAGTATTCACCGTCGGGTTAACGTTCTGGCTGGTTCCTCCGGTGGATGGCCGAAAGGAACATAGCACACACCACAGCAGAGCCCAAAGGTAGCTGGATGCGGTTATTTTCCTATGTAGAAGGTGAGCAGGCAACAGATGGTATCTCAATGTGGCCAGCCACATGGTCTGGGCAAGAGAGGGGGCCCGGAACGACACAAATGCACACTCTAGTGTCCTCTCAATTCTTCTGACCTATTCCTCTGAACCAGACATAACTAGATCTGCCTTTGGCTCCAGCTGTAAATAAAATAGACAAAGACAAACTCTAGTCAGGCATTCATTCATCTTCACTTCTAAATTTCAATTCCTTTGAAAGGGGATTGGAAGATTTTAAGGTGAAATGATTACAATACTTTATCATTCAAATCAATTTAAATTATATATGTGAGCCCTGATTCCAGAGTATGAGCCAAATTGTAAATTGAAAATAGTTTATAACCTGATTTCATGACAATGTGCACATCGTAATAGATAGTTACCGAGTGTCTCATCATCAAAGTACTTCATCTCTATAAACTGATCAGACCAGCTCTTAATAGTCTACAATAGGCAGAAATTCCATAGAGTCAAAATGGCTTTGACTTTTATTTGGGACACATTAGCAATAATTTATAGTATATATCACTAAAGACGATGCTATTCTCTTGAACAAAATATTCTTGACTCTTTAGAATACACATTGGACAAACATTACACTGGAAATGAGCAGCATGATTTTCTGTCATGTTAAATAATAGCTCTTCGGCATATCTTGTGTGTGGGCTGGCATCACTTGGGGAGAAGATTGGAGCAATCTGAAAAAAAACCCTTACCATCTGTGGTAATGTAGGCGGTATGTTGTTTATGGCACAAAGCATGTAAAGCTAAGAGCTCACCATGTGAGAACACAAAGCATAGTAATGAAAAGAGCTGGCAGAACAGAGGGACAGTGGAAAACAGTTTCACTGGCTAACACCCTCATGTCAGACCTTAGGCTAATGCAAGGTATAGTCGCAGACATGGCACATTTTTTATCTAATTCATATTAAATATAGACCCTATCATATTGATTTACAAGCCACTCTTATAGAAACTGTCATCTTATCTTACTTCACCATCCTAATTTTGAGGTTTTAACAACTATACCAGACCAAACAATTCTATAAGGCTTGAAGTCTCAAGTGCATTACTTGTGTCTGGTCTAATTGCCTTTAAAGTGTTTTGCATAGTTGTAATAAGCTTCAGGAGGTCTTACAATTACATTTTATAATGAGTTATGAATGTCAATATCAATCAAAGATTGCCAGTAACCTGTGGATTGTAATTGTTTTGTTGGATATTGTGAGTATTTTTATTCTAGGAATGTAAATGATTTGTGTTTGTGATGTTTGAGTTTGTGCAACTGTTTCATTGTTTGAATTTCTATGTGAATGC
>JAVQIZ010143213.1:0-19144 GCA_036023535.2 Galaxias brevipinnis | reverse complement strand
AGGTGGAGGAGTCCGGTTGGCCAACCGTTCTGATAATGCAGTTTGTGGAGAATAAACACCTTTGAATTATAATATCTGTCCTGGCTCCTTTCATAACGGAAAATAAAGAATTCCTGACACTATGAAACAACACGGTGACAACGCACTGGCGAAGTAGTTCAAGATGCGCTTTTTGTACGATAGTATAGACCCACGAAGACCACCGTCTCACGATCACGTAGCCTAGTGACACTAGTAGTGTAAGTGCAGTCGGATTCCTTGAGCAACTTCATTGTTTTTTCCTAAGTCCTTATGAATTCTCCGTCATATCTTTCCTTAACCCCTTGACGTTTTCCCTCTGGGTTAAGGAAAAGTACATAGTGAAAGTCATTATAGGACGTAGGCCTACTTTATTGAGAAATTCGACCGTAAAGTCTGTCTTGAAAGCATTGAAGTGATCTATCACGTATCAGGACGCAAGCGCACAACATTTTTACGTATATATATACGTAAAAATGTAAAAAAATACATACATGTTATAATGTTAGGTACACCATCGAACTGTAAAACAAACACAAATAAATTAATTATATATATATATTTATTTTTTTATTTTTTTTATTTTTTTTATACAGTTCGATGGTGTACCTAACATTATAACATGTATGTATTTTTTATATCTAATATATACAATAGTGTTCCGGACATTACTATTCTGCTCAAGTCACATGCTTTCTCATAACACTGTACTTTCCCCAGTCTATTATATGGACCGACATCTGATTCCATTTGCCGATACATATTTATAAACATCATCTAAGAAACAGATTACAACAACATTGTGACTTATTGTGACTAGCGCAAATATATTATCTCTGTATGACCTTAAAGAAAGTGAAAGAGTTGGGGGAATGAGACAGATATTGATTACAGCACTAACTTTAAGTAGGGATCTAAAGTTTATTTTTAAGTATTTACAAATTAAAAACTCGGTAAGGTTTTCATACACGGAAAGGCATGCGGGTTTACCCTAATATTTTTCGTAATTATCTATATAGCTTTTTGTTTTGGTAACGTAAACATACACATTGTATCGAGAAATATAGTACATCCCATACACTAATACATAGATCTCTATTCACGCATGGTAATAATGCAAAAATAACAAATTTGGCCACTTTCTTAACAATTATTTCAGTGTCTATATAGTTCAACTGCCCTGTTGTTATACCCGGTATTTCTCTTAAAACCATGTGATGCTGTTTAGAGATTATCAACGAAGTATATGCTGGTGCTATTATATAATATAAAGTTCTACAATGATACAAATTTAGTAGGCTACTAGATTGTGAACGTACCGTGTAACTTAACATAGTCTAGGCTATTGAAAAAAAAAATTGCATATGAATACTGATAGTATGTTATATTAAGGGCTAAAAGTGTATTCCTCTGATGTTATCAAGTATGTGTAATCAATGTCAAACGCAAGTAACAATTCAGTTGATTTCTACAACTCGGTTTCATTTTATGCTGAATAAAACCTATCGGTTAGTATGCTCTTGTGAGCTCTCGACATTTGACCCCTGAAGAATTTGGAATTAAAGTGCTGTTTCTACTATTGGAAAAGACAGGACACTAGCTGCTTAGGGCAACAAAAAAAAGAAGAACGATCCAAACGCCAACGTAAAGTGCGTGTTTTTGCTGACGCCCACTTTCGACAAACCGAAACTTTCTTTCAACACACAGCATAGACTGGAGTACAACGCACTCATAGCAGGATGACATGTTGTCAATCCATAATTTCAACAGTCAGCTAAAGAAAGAACCACAGCTCGGGTGAGTTGAAGAGATATCAAACCTGACAGCCACTCTTCATCTACATCATCATTGACGAGATAGCTCACGTTAGCGACATGGCAGCAACCGCAAGAGTTCCTTAATTGGCTAAGAAAATAGGTTTTCTGCTTAAAACTCCAGAGGCTTATGTTATTGTATCTTATTGTAAGTCAAATAATGACATTGCTGACGACGTTGGCGTCGCGGTAGCAGCAGCAGCAGGCTGATCTAGCAATGCAGCAACCGCTAGCTTATTTTAGCTATATGAATAGGTGCGTTAGCTAGCTAACGTTACCCTAACATATTTGTTCCCATCATATATTTCTGTTATTAATAACATTAAGGGATTGGCTAGCTGACATACTTGTAAACAAACGTGTCTACGGACAAAACGACTTGCAGTAATTTGTTTTAGACATCATTTGACTGTTCTCGTAGCCATTACCATTTTTCAGGAATCAAAACAGAAAGTAGAGATTTGCGGTATCATAAGAGTTGTACTTGTGATTGGTTCGAGTCCAGTGTATGCACATGTGATTGGTTGTTCAATAACCAGCAGTGAGTAAACTGGGTTTGGTCATACATTTTTACTTATTCTGGCTTGGAACAAATTGTTCAAAACAATTATCCCCTTTTTATTGTTTTAAGTGTATTTTAATTTTCGACAAGCAACAGTATCGCTAATACTTTGGCAAAGTGGGTAATTAAGTTAGTTAATAAAAAAAATATTCAGAAGTTGCTTAGTATAGCCTAAAAGTGAAAGGAGTAATTGTTGCAGTGAAAAATGGCCTACAAATATTTCAGTCTGTATAAACTGTGAAGAAGATCATTGCTGGCACATTTTTTTTTTCTCTAAACAGGTGTTTATTTTTCAGCCAGAAACCACTCGAACACAAATTATGAAGTGCTCCGGGTGTGGTCACACTCCGGCAGAAAACAAAGCCAAGTTCTGCAGTAATTGTGGTAAACAACTAAACGCTCAACCTACGCAAGACGATGGTTAGTGTGGTCTTCTTTTTCTTGTTATAATTTTAGAACCCGATTCATATGGAAGTAAGCTGTTGTTATGGCGCCGTGTGGGTCGGGGGACGGGTCTTGGCTGGAGGCGGGGCTTGGTTGAAAGCCTTCTGTATTTCGGAAGCCGAGCGCGATATTCTTTTTCAAAAAAATAATTAACATATGATAGTGTCCGCTTGTTGTTAAAGAATAAAGCCAAATTCTAACTCATATGCGTACTTACTCATACTAAATGCCACGTAAACCTTTAATTATGAATTGCTAATGACAATAATAAGCATCCTGCAGGTGCCACTTTGACATCAGAAATTCCTCAGTTTTGCGCCATGCCACTTTGACGTGACAAATTAGCGCTAAAGCGCACTGGGTTAGTTTGACATTGATACGATTCCTATATCAGTATGTTCAGAGTCGTAATTAACTTGTTTTGGCTGAATAGCAAAACAACAACAACAAAAAACTTACATTACAACAAACACTACAAATGCATGTAATAAGTTGTTCATGACATTTATCAATCTCTCATCATTAGTTTGTGCAAAGTTATTTAACACATATATATGAGCCACCTTCTCACAAAAAAGGTTGGGCCTACCCACTACCTATCTCAATACAATTCAACACAAACATCCAAGACAGATTACATAAACATATTTATAATCTATAATCAATTGCAAGCAAGCAATGCTGAATCAAATTGTATGCTGCTTGGCCAAACACAGAACGATCATTGAAGTCAAGCTAAAATATTTGTAAAATATTTGTGTTTGTCTAATTGTGATTCAACAAAACCAACATAATAACATTTTCTGACAGATGAAAATCACCCCCGAAAAACAGTTGATGATGCCTGCTCTGTTCTACTATATCATGTTATAATGTGATCCTCACCAAGATGTCAACCATAAACCTAATGAACCAATTACTTTAGATAAACTAAATTAATTTGTATTTATTTATGTTTGTGATGTTGTCTATAAAACATTTTATTCAAACCCAGGCAAAGAGTCAGAATCCAGGCCATCGCCAGAGTTGGCTTTGGAATGTGGTACTGAGAAAATGGGAGCAATGAACGACTCATCATCCCCGAAAAACATGGAAGAAACCAAAAGTTCTAAACGGCCAAATGATGAGCAAACCAACATCAACCCTAAGAAAAAGGTATATTTATTAATTTTTATTTTTTGGGATATTATTTTTGCCTATATTTACAGATAAACATAAAACAAACAAATAACTTAATATCATCGATTATTATATAGTTGAGATTTTGCTCCCTTTGAAACTTTTAGAGAAAAAAAAGGAAGAAGAGCAAAAAGAAGAAAGATGACCCTGTTTCGTTAGACTCAGAACAGATTACCTATGACCTGTCTGACATTTCCCTGGCACACAGCCAGGGGAAGGACAAACATGTTGCAGAAAACTCTTCCGACAGTGATGGCTCAAACAGCACAATGGACGATACACCTAACTCACTCCGTGACACTTCTGCTGTACTCGAACAACAATCTAGTACCTCAGGAGAAGTACGTACAATCAGATCACCCGATAGCTCAACTTCAGAAAATGACACCGCTTTTACAAGTACAGAGAGTCAGTTAGCTACAACGGAAGATAATCCGATTGTGGAAAAGGGGGATAAACTCCAAGCAGCACCCATAGAGGTGCTCAAGCCAGCGCCAGCCCCCACTTCTACTTCCCTCTCAGACTCTGAGGGAAAGCCCATTGCCACTCCTCAGTCAGTCTCAAAGAAAGAAGGAGAGGTCTCGGGCCAACGTGTTCTAAAGACTGACTCCAAGACCTCAAAGTCCAAGAAAGACCAGACAAATGCCAAGAAAACCAAAGAGGACAAAAATGCCAACTTGGATAAAAACACAGATCAGAGTGGGCAAAGCCAACAGGAGTTAAAAACAGGTCAACATGTTCAACAAACATCTGTATCTGAGAAGCAAATGGTGTTTGGCCCTCAAAACGAACCGAAGGTAATAACATCAGTATAAAGAGCGTTCAATATAAATTAATTTTCAATGGTGGAGTGGTTGACATTGGGATTAGGTGGCGGCTGTTTTATTTTACCTGAATATCATATACTCACAGGCTGAAAGCACGGGCTCCAGTGTTGACCCACAGGTAAAACCGGAACATGATGAAGTTCAGCAGTCTTCCCATGGCAAGGGGGATGCTTCTTCTGCACTCAAGAGCACAAAAGCTGATTCAGATAAGAAAGAGAACAATGAAGATGTTCCTGAAAGTAAAGCTGAAAATGTTCCGCCCCCGACAAGGTGTGTTTTGAGTTATGCTTAGTAAGTGAAAATATTTCTGCTCCGAATTACCCTGTCAGTTCTCATTTAATCTGTTATCGTTGTTTCAATCATTTTCAGGATAACGAGGGGGAGCAAGCAGTTTTCTGCAAGTGAAAGACTCACTATTAACTTTCATGCAGTCCTCTCAAATGATTTCAAACTAGACCCAAATGAGGACCGGATTTTTATTAGGTTGGGAGCTCCCATTGGCAATTGGGACACAAATGCAGTTGAGCTTTTCGTGTCAAGGTCAGTTTGATATTTTAAACAACAGTCTTTCTTATTACCGAGAAGGTTTAGAATATTTAAATCGATGATATACTTATTTATGTTATATAATGTGATAAAAGGCCACTATGTTTCTTGTCAAAACCACCTCTTAGACAGTTTGTGTCTGTTTTGTGCAGGAATCTAGGAAAGCATGGATTATTGGTTGAGGGCAGCCTTGTTACATCCAAAGAGAAAGCAGCTGCTGTGTCCATACCATACAAGTACATAGTGTACAAAAAAAAGAAAAACGAATATGAGTACGAGTTCATATACAAACTGGATTCCAGCCACCATGCCGTTAATAGGTGTCTGTTTGTGAAGTCCCATCTTCTCAATGAGGAAGGTGGGTCAGTTAGTTTAATTTCCCTGCACATCACTCATTGACTAAAACCCCTTATTTGTGCAAATTAAATGTTTGTTGTTTACCTGATTGTATTGTGTTTTTTTACTCAGGTGACTGGCATCAGTATGATGACATCATCTGTGTCGAGCCATCCCAAAGCATGCTCAAGCGTTTCACAAACATTTTTATGCCAGAGCAGCGTCAGAAGGTCATCCAAGGGCGAGAGATTGCTGGGAATGTCATGCTTGACACTATATTTGATCTTCTTCGGAGCTGGACTGAGGTCAATCTAAAAAATTTCCTCACTCAACTGAATCAGTTTTTCCAGATATATGGGAGCCCCTGTGTATTTGAAGAGCAAGTTAAGAAATGGCACTCCTTAAAGTACGACGAAGAAAATGTAAGTACAAAGCTGCCTTTGTGTACGTAGAATGACACTGAAGTGTTGAAAGAGTTGGACAATCATCTGATTTTCTTACTCCTTATTTTTTGCCTCAGGTGAGAGATTTACTAAAGCAGTTCATGTTGGATAGAGGGTTTCTTAAGGAAAGGAAGGACGGGGAAGGGAATAACCCCTTCATTCAGGACCCAATAAGATCTGCTATAATAATGCTCTATGTGTGGAGACTACATGGCATTAAGCTAGACATCAGTCAGCTCTCCAGAATGTGCACAGCACTATGCCTGCCAAAACTGTCGAAAGATGATTTCCTGCCATACTGGACAGATCTTTCAAAATCAGTCTCTAATCTCAAATAGTAGGTTGCACTTTATATTTTTATTTATTTTGTATTTATTGGTTAGTTTAGTTCCACATTGTATATGTGACAGATATATATATATTTTAACATTAAGACATTCTTGATCTTAATGTACTTTTTGTTTTTCTTTACCAGTCTGCCAGAGATGTTAGTGTTCTTGATGAACACTATGATAGAAGACAGGAAGCCCCAGTGGATTGTAGTTATTCCCTTGTTCCACCTTCTAAAGGGCACTGTGAAACCCTTTCAACAAGTTCCTCTGGCAGTCAACCCTACGTACAACCCAACCTGGGCAGGCCTTAAAGGCATTAAAGCAGGCAACCCATTATCGCACAGTAGTACAGACAGAAGGTAATAATGTACTTTAAACAGGACTGTCGGTTCAATCAGTTAGTTAGTCTCTACTCACTCACACAACAAATCACATTTTTATTTTATTTTTATTGTATGTGTTTCTTACTTTGTACAGAGCATTGTTGAATCTCATGAAAACCTTCGGCCATTTAGTGGAGATCGATCCACTTTTAGCCCGTTCCTGGATTTGTCTGATGACCATGGAGGAACTGAAAGAATGTGACTCTTTAATCAACGTTGAGCTCTTGGACATGCTTCATACTTTGAATCTAAGGGCACCTCAGGACGTCAGTTATGACAACCAACAGGTGAAGCATTGCTATAATTTAATTTAGTTAACTTTGAAGTTAAGTAATTATATTGCAACTGCATCTTTTTCTGTTTTGCAGACTGTAACTGATGTTCTTTCACATGTGCAATGCTGTATAATTGATCGAAGATACAGGTGATTTGTTTATTATGTTAATGCTGTGGTAATTACTGCTTACCCATTTTTTAATATATATTTTTTTCATCACATTTCCCCCTAATAAAACTTATACTTTTGTTATGGCAGTTGTTTCAGCGAGACCTATGGAAGTGAATGCCTAGCAACAACAGTGAAACTTCTAGAAAAGTTGTGCAAAGGAGTCAAGTCATCGTATTACCACAACTTCATAGACATTCCTGTATCGTGCATGAATTTGGTTTTCTCAGTTTTTGATCAAATACAGTCATTTCAGACAGAGGTATGTTGAAATGATACACATTCACTTAAAATGAATGAAATGCCTGGTAAAAGACTAAATATTTTTTCAAGTATTGCATTGAGTTCAAAACATCTATTTGCATTGAGCCATGTATATAATGTCACTTGTGTTATGTACCTTCTGGCAAGATTTAATTATTTGGAATGATTCATATATAAATTTAAGGATCTGAAGAGAGACGATGGCATAAATGCTAAGAACCTGGTGCTACTCTCTAAAGCTATGGCCATGATGAGAGACTGGATCAATCAGACCTTCAAAGACCGGTTACTGAGCAAACGTTTTACCTTGAGCATCAATGTAAAACCAGCAGAGATTGAGGTCGGCATATTTGTGCATTCTATAAATACATTTTGACGGATGTGGTATGCAATGCTATTGGGCTATCTGTGTTGATAGTCCTTGTTCATTGTGTTTATTAGATGTGGAACAGCGTGATCTCCCTCCAGTTACAAGATAAGGCATTTACAGAAAAATGGAGACAAACATTTTCAATGGACTTTGAAGGCAAACTTAAACAGGTATTTAGCAAGTTTACAGTGAATCACCTGAGTTCTTTGGCCGTTGTACGGCCCTTATTTGAAATTAATTATGCATTTTTTCTTTTTCCAGGAGGATCCTTTGGACCAAATTGAATTCTACTGCTCAAAGATTGAGGAGTTGAATGACTCTCATCCGTACGTTGCCAGGAGTGTTGAGAAATGTGCCCTTGAGGCTGTCACTGCATTGTGCCAGGTACAGTGACACCCCAGGTTGACATAAAAAAAACATTTTAACCAATTTACTCATAACAACATTACTTATTTTAATGTTCTATGTTAGAGCAAGTCTGAAGGCAAATTGTTTGAGAGGTACAAGATCAACTGGAAGTTTGGAACCCTTCTATCAGCCATTATCCAGAAATCATGGCCAAGAGATAATCATGGAAATTATGAAGAGGAACAGGAAGTGGTCATCCAGCACCTCCTCAATTGGACAGCTGCCAAAAACATATTCCAGCTGCATGGTATTGACAAACACCTCCTAGATTGCATGATCTACACTCTATATGGAATATTGTATGATTAATGAAGGGTTGTGTAATATTTAACCTTTAATAAACTGGTTTCTGAATGTACACCAGTGTGATAGCTCTAAATAGGCTCTAAATGGCACAAATTACTCAAGCTATTATTTTAATAATTCCAATTTTGCGAATTATAGTAATAATAAAGCTATTATTACTGTTAGCTTTTATTATGCACTTACAGAAGGACTTTATATTACAGACTTGACCCATTGAGATTGGGTAATAGTGTCTTAAACGTACTTGTTCTGAGAGCGGGAGGATAGGGTTTATTGAGCTCTGTGTGCTTTGAAGCTAAAAGCTTCAATTTTTTTGTCAGTGAGCTAACATGTAATGCCTTGCATATTTCTATTGTGCAATAGATGACAATTTGGAATTTGCAGAACTATTTCAAATGGGCTATAATCTGATAGTTTTCAGTAATGCTTTGTACAGTCATAAGACAATTAACTGTTTCTTTTTTATTGAATGCACTGATTTGTCAAACATCAAAATTAATTGCAGTTCTTAACACCCTAATTGTCTTTTGAAAACACCTTTTTAAATCTGATAACTTTCCAAATAACCATAGTTACAATTTCATGACCCAAACTATTTTATACAGTTAATTTAAAATGTTTCAGAAGATGGTGCACATTTATTCTTACTTGTTTCAACAGGTGCTGAAGAAAAGCTGATTGATAAGCTGTCTTTAGAGGCAAGGGAAAGAATTGCTGTAGCGATATCATCATTTACAGCCATAACTAATCTGCTAATCCATGGAAACATCAACATCAACCTCCTCAGTTTCATCCTACAGCGAAAGCAAGCATTCCTCAACCTGATACATATAGGTAATGGACAATTGTGTATTCAAAAAATGACTCATTATCAGTTCTCTGCCCGGCCATATGTCCAGTTTTGTTCTACTGTATCATATTATAAAAACGGGTTCAAAGGTTTTTGATTTTGTTTAAATGAAATATATCCTTGATTATGTTCTTAGTAGAATTGTAATAAATGGATATAAAACACAACATTATCTTACAGACTGCCTCTGTGAGAATGAGCAATACAAGGATACTGCAGCGATGAGGAGACTGGTTCAGTGGAGAGAGGAGGAAGTTAAAGCTGTGCACTACGAGCATGAGCTGGTAGAGGTTCTACTGGCAATGAGCCGCAATCTGCAGGAACATATTACAGGTGTGTGTTATTGCAACACATTTACTGTGGGTACAATTTCAATACAATCCTTTTGTTTGTATTTGTATGTATTACAAATTGTGGTAACAAACAACTAAATGCCGCCGCGAGGTCCATAACCTCGTTACCTGACATGGTTTGGCAAATGACACAGGCTGGCTTGGGGGAAAAGGTATTGCTGGAAATGAAACCAAATTATGATGAGTCGCAACTACAAGTGAATGGGCGATATGTTTTGCCTTTGCTTTGTTTAAATTAGCATAAGTAAATACTGGTTGTTTTCTAATAAGGGAAACTGGACTTGCTTGCTTGGAACATGCCATGACTAACTTGGTTATGTCAGAATGCATGTTTTTCAAGTGATTTTGGTGTCTGGTTACTCTTTAAGCTGTCACAAACAACAGATCGTTGTACTAAGATGTCTCCCACCCAATTTAATAATGATTTTATCTACACTTTTAGTTTCGTTATGTTGGATGAGCCTCTTTGGCGTTTGCCATTAAGGATTTATGTTGAGGTGATAAATTAAAGTAAAAGATAGGATTGACAACGTTTTTGTTTTGTAAAACTACATAGCATGTCAATGGCTTTACAATTAACTGTAACATCTTCACAACAGTTGATATAGCCGACTTGGACGAGAGACGACATATCAATATTAAAAGTATGACCCTCGACCAATTCATGGAGGTTCATCCATTTAACCAACTCCCCAGTGAGATGTCTGGCAAGGTGACCTACTATGATCTTGATGAAGACATCAGAGAAATGGCAAAGGTTCTGCACACTTTTAAAGACAGTTACATTTTCAAAATGTGCTGGGGAGAGCAAGCCAGCATCTTTGCAACTGAGGAAAGAGAAGATGGTGACTTTGAAGCGTCTGAAGTTGTTGACGTTCAAGCAACTCTAGATTTAATATACAGTGACATATTTCAGCCTTGCTATACGAGGTATGAAGAGATATACACTTGCCTCAAGAATGGTACTCTGCCACTTGGGGAGGTGGATACCCTCTTCAAAGCTTACAAGGGGAATTACGAAGAGCTGGCACAGGACTTTGACATTATGTGTAGCACTGATAGGTCCAATGAAAAACAGTGGATCCAAATCCGGGTTCAACAGATTGAGCAGTACCATGAACTTGACCTAGCTCTGGAGTCAGCCCAAGTCATCATGCAGGTCAAGGATACTCTATGCCTCCAAGGCAACTTTCAGGTCCTGCAGACACTTCTCGAATTGGTAAGTATTTTAAGATTTTTTTATTATTGTTTATTGACAGTACTATAAAATACTGTGGATGAAGAGAATGTATTTTGCTGGTGGATTTCAGACTGACCAAGACTTCAAGAAGGAGCACCTCAGCCGAATTGACAATGACTTAATGCAGGCCAAAATGCTACTGGTGGACATAACAGACTCCCGTAGACTGTGTCTACAGGAGCTGGGACTCAGAAGGAACTTTGTGAATTGGGTTAAAGAAGCACTTGAAGGTACGCAGTCTGAATGCTGAGATTGGTGTACTATTATTCTTACCTTGTAAAAACATTCCCAGGTAAATCTGTGTGTGTGTGTGTGTGTGTGTGTGTGTGTGTCTGTGTCTGTGTCTGTGTGTGTGTGTGTGTGTGTGTGTGTGTGTGTGTGTCTTGGGCCCAGATATCAATGAGCTGAAGGTCTTTGTTGACCTCGCCTCCATCTCTGCCGGAGATAATGACCTGGATACGGATCGTGTTTCCTGTTTTCATGGCGCTGTCCTTGGCTATTCCCCAATGCTTTATGAGCTAAAGTCAGACTCAGGTTTTGAGGCGTTCAAGGACGTTCTTAAAAAACTCTGGAGGGCATTGGAGAATGACTGTGACCTCCCGAAGAAGCTAGTAAGAGAAACACCCAACAATAGAAAGTAATGTTCAAATTGTGTTACTGTGCACGATGCATTAAAATGACCCCATTTCCCCATTTCAGCGTGATACTGCACGCCATCTTGAGTGGCTGAAGACAGTTAAAGAAAGTCATGGGTCGGTTGAGCTGTCATCACTTTCCCTAGCATCAGCCATCAACAGCAAGGGAATCTACATCATCAATGCACATAATGCTACAAAGGTAATTAGTACAGACAAATAGATCATCACCAAAGCATATTACATTTACATTATATTACAGTATAGTACTTTCTTATAAATAAAGTTTTTAAACATTAATAATATTAGATTAGCCTAATTTGCCAGTTAAATGTTGTGCTTTCTTCATCTAGTTGAGTCTTGGCACAGCCCTGAAGCTGCAGATTCCAGAAGACAATGATGAGAGACAGGATATGCGGCATTATTCTTTTGAAGACCTCCGGGAGCTACAGAACAAACTCATGCTCATGTCTAGGAAAGGTGACCAGGGTCAGAATGACGTTGATGAGTTTGCAGAGGTATAGTCTGCTAAGTTCTACTAGTCTATTGCTCTCCGCTGTAATGATTGTATTTGAGTTCCATCACAGCCTAAAGCTGGCCAGATCCACTACAAATATTGTGAGCAAATCAAACCTGTCCCCAAGTATTAGCCAAGGCAAATGCAGCAACAATTGCTGAGATTAGGACAATTCAAGTAGAATTTCCGTAAAACATTGTAGTTATTTTGTACAGTTCCTTCAGACACATGTTTTTACTGAACAAACTAAACTCCTTTGGATGTGTTGTTTTCATATGTATTTGTAACAATTGCACAAGGAGTACAGTTTATTAACTTCATTCCAACATATATTTTCACAGATTTTTGCCAATGTTCAAAGATTAGCAGTGGCATTCATTGCCCTATACACAGCTGGCAATCCATTGTTCAGGCACTGGGAAGTCAACATCAAGTGCTGCCCTAAAACCAAAGAGCCAAGCATTATCATGGACTTCAACCTGGGCAGTGTGGTCAGTGTAATCATGGTGGAGGGCAACATAGCAGACCAACTCCCTGAGCTATGCAGGAAAATGGAAAAATGTCTGCATTTCTGGATGGATTTTGTGGACAAACAGAGATCTGACAATTACTACCTGAATTATTACACAGCAGAGCAAATGGTGTACCTCTGTAGTCAGCTGACTCAGCAAAATGTGGACCATTTGAAGGACCAGGTTTTCATGATGCTCTCTTTTGTGAAACATGACTGCACTGCCTCAGATTTGAGGCAGGCCTGGCATTTGCTCCAGTATGAAATGCTCATGAAACCACATGAAGAAACTGGAGACATAGCATTTCAGACTTTTATTGAAGTGGTTGGGAGTGTGACAAGTGACACAGATGCTATTGTATGTTCAGATGTCCATACAAGTCTTGTTGACCAAGCAAATAGCCCCCAAACATTTGATTTGATGTGGAATGCTTACATGAAAGACATGAAGACTTTTCTACCAGATACTCTTGATGTAAGAAGCCTTGGAAGATTGTTGGAGATTCTCGCCAAAGGGGAAGAGGAGACAGAAGAAGACATTTCAGATAGCAAGGGTTACATCCAGAGAGCGATGCCTGAAGGCTTGATCACAGGGAAACCAAACCTTATCATTTGCCCTCACGATGATGTCTTGACATCCTGCGTCTCCATTTACATGAGTAGCAAAGATGAGCTGCTGCCCACATATGATGAAGTCCTCCTGTGCAACCCCTCCACACCCTACGAGCAGGTGGAGCTATTTCTGAGGCGCTGCCTCACTAAAGGCTATGGAGGAGAGAAGATATACACCCTCCTGTATGGCGATCAGCTTATTTATGAAGTCAGCTCCAAAGTCGAGAACTTCTTTGAGCGAATGAAAATGCATAGCAGGAATGACTATAGACTTGTGATGATCTGCAGCTCAGAAAAAGAGCATTCCTACCTTCCCTCAGCCTTCAGCCAGCACAGACTCCACATGGTGCCTCAGGAACCATTGAGCAGGATCCAAACGTATCTTAGCAGACACTATAAAGTCCAGGCAGATGAAAGCAGTGCTGCAGCTGTTTTCAAAGACAGAATGTGTCTTGGAGTTGTGTCATCCAAACGAGCTGGCGTTGGTAAATATATTTAGCTTTGTAATTTAGCATACTATAATCTATTGATGTGTGTCAATAAACCGTAGTAGTGGTAGTTATCTATAAGTACATGACAGTTTATTATTTCAATCTTTTCTATACCCATCGTAACAAATATTTCAGGTAAATCTCTCTACATCGAAAGGCTGTATAAAAAGTTGGAACAGTCCACCAAAAAATCAATGCTTAAATGCATCCGCCTAATTGAGCCCTGGATTGATGAGAATGTAGTTCTTCAGTCTCTGCTTCACAGTCAAAAACAGGAAGAGTTGACTATTTTCCACTTTGATGTCACATCCTCGGTAATGACAATGCTTTTAATAAACAGCTTCACATACATAACTCTTAATATTCATACCATATTATGATAATGTAATAACCATGACATTTTGAAAATAAGTGCTAATTGGTTCATCGGTTGATTGATTTTAACCTATCCCAACCGATTTTCCACTTAAACTAAATAAAGCACCATTCTCTAATACTTATACTTCTAAGTGTGCATGTACACACACAAAACACTCAACATTACTTTGGTTGAAACACAACTAGACTAGTATATATTTATAATATGACATCCAGTTGTATATCTGTACCTTTAGCACTTGGAGATTGTCTTATCTCATTGTCTCATTGAAAAGTGCGTTATGAATAATTATATATAATTATTATATTTGATCAGTCTTAATTCACATAACATTCATTACAATTTATGTTTATTCCAAATTCCTCAGGTACAGAAAGGCCTTAATGAATTTTTGTTCAAGCTGCTGGTACTTCGTTATCTGATGGATTCTCAGGGAAAGATGTGGAAATGTAGTAACAAGCATCTGTATGTCATTGAGATCTTGCAGTCAACTGTAGAGTGCCGCAAAAACACATCCCGAATTGTAAGTAATTTAAGGACTTAATATTAACAATTTTGCACATTTGAAATACAATGCTAAAAGCCTTTACTTCGTCCACAGACTCCCAATGTTAACATGACATTCCTGGACATTTTCCCCAACATCTTCTGCTGTTCACCAAAAGAAGTTCTAATGCTTGAGATGACAAAGCGAGACGATCCCTCAATTCGAAAGGCTGAAGACCCACTTATGGATGATGAAGAGTTCAGAACAGAAGCCTTTCAAAGACCATACCAGTATCTTACTCGCTTCCATAATGGTGCTGATCTTGAAACCTTCATGTATCAGAGGGTGGAAGGGACCTGTGTAGAATGTCTCCAGATGCTGCTAATGTACTGTGGCATCGTGGACCCATCCTGGGCGGAGTTGAGAAATTTTGCATGGTTCCTAAATCTTCAACTGAAAGACTGTGAGACATCTGTTTTCTGTGATTCCGCCATTACAGGGGACACCCTTCAAGGATTCAAAAACTTTGTGGTGGAATTCATGATTATGATGGCAAAAGATTTTGCCACTCCTTCACTTAGCATCTCTGATCAGAGTCCTGGTAGGCAGCAAATAGACTTAACGGGTGTCCGTGATGAAGACCTGGCCCCTTTCCGCATCAGGAAGAGATGGGAGTCAGAGCCACATCCATACATCTTCTTCAACGATGATCATAATTCAATGACTTTCATTGGCTTTCATCTTCAACCTAATGATCAGAACATGGTGGATGCTATTGATCCGGCAACAGGAACAGTTATCAAAAAGAATATTATGACAATATCACTATTTGAAGGCTTGAAACTGCAAAGAGTCCCGTTCAATATTGATTTTGATCAGCTGCCCAGAGGGGACAAAATTGAGCGAATATGCAACGTTCTTGGAATCCAGTGGCCACTTGACCCAGATGAAACATATGAACTCACCACTGACAACATATTGAAGATGCTGGCAATCCATATGCGCTTCAGGTGTGGCATCCCTGTCATTATAATGGGAGAGACAGGGTGTGGAAAGACGAGGCTCATCAAGTTCCTTTGTGAACTGCGGAGAAGTGGAGTAGCTACTGAAAACATGAAACTAGTGAAGGTCCATGGGGGAACTAGTTCAGACATGATTTACACAAAAGTCAGAGACGCTGAAGCTATTGCCTTTACCAACAAACAAGACTATGATTTTGATTCAGTACTTTTCTTTGACGAGGCCAACACAACAGAAGCCATCAGCAGTATTAAGGAAATACTTTGTGACAAAACTGTTCAGGGAGAAGGTTTGACACCAGGCTGTGGCTTGCAAATTATAGCTGCATGCAACCCTTACCGAAAGCAAACAGATGAAATGATTCAGAGGTTGGAATCGGCGGGCCTTGGATACAGAGTCCGAGCTGAAGATACGGATGAAAAGCTGGGCTCCATCCCACTTCGCCAGTTAGTGTACAGGGTCCAGGCATTGCCACCTAGCATGATCCCTCTTGTTTGGGACTTTGGACAGCTGAATGACCATGCAGAAAAAATGTATATCCAGCAAATTATCCAGAGAATAGTGGAGACTAACAAAATAAATGCATCATACACAAAGGTGATCACAGATGTCCTATCAGCATCACAACAGTACATGAGGGCAAGACATGACGAATGTAGCTTTGTAAGTCTCAGAGATGTAGAACGCTGCATGCAAGCCTTTGGATGGTTCTATAAGAACCACATGATGCTGTTTGCTGAGCTTAAAGAGTTCATTGAAAGTGCTGAGGGAAGAGAGAGATATCGAGGAGATTTGGAAGACAGAGATCCAGTATTGTGGTCTTTAGTGATGGCTGTGGGTGTGTGCTACCATGCCTGTCTGGAAAACAAAGATGAGTACAGAGCCAAAATCTGTAGAAGCCTTCCCAACTCATACACACATATGAAAGTGTTGCAGGAGATCTACCTCATGCAGGATCTACTGCTGAGTGGTGTGCCCATGGGGCAAACTATAGCTAAAAACAAGGCACTCAAAGAGAACGTCTTTATGATGGTGATCTGCATTGAGCTGAGAATCCCGCTCTTTTTGGTAGGGAAACCTGGGAGCTCAAAATCCCTGTCTAAGACGCTAGTGGCCGATGCCATGCAGGGCCAGGCAGCTCACAGTGAGCTCTTCAAATTTCTGAAACAGATCCACTTGGTGTCCTTTCAGTGCAGCCCTCACTCTACACCTGATGGCATCATCAACACATTCAAGCAATGTGGTCGCTTCCAGGAGGGAAAGAACCTGAAGGAATATATATCTGTGGTGGTACTGGATGAGATTGGCTTGGCTGAGGACTCACCTAAAATGCCACTGAAAACCCTCCACCCCCTGTTAGAAGAAGGCTGCATTGATGATGAGCCACTACCTCACAAGAAGGTTGGATTCATTGGCATCTCTAATTGGGCGTTGGACCCGGCTAAGATGAACAGGGGCATCTTTGTCTCCCGTGGTGACCCTGATAAGAAGGAACTCATTGAGAGTGCCAAAGGCATATGTTCTTCTGACAAAATGATTTTGGAGAAGGTGAAAGATTTATTTCAACCGTTTGCCAGTGCTTACCTAGATATATGCAGAAAACAAGGGAAAGGCTTTTTCGGCCTGCGTGACTACTACAGCTTAATCAAGATGGTTTTTGCGTTAACCAAGGTGTCTCAGGAGAGACCGAGTCCCGAAAAGATTGTGGAGGCCGTGCTCAGAAACTTCAGTGGCAGAGATGATGTTGATGCAGTTTCTGTGTTCATCAAAAAGCTGAATATTAACCCAAACTTGGACAGCATCAACGCTATTGAACTTGTGAGACAGAACATCTTAGCAGGTGGACAAGAGGATGAGTGCCGCTACCTGCTGGTTCTGACTAAAAACTATGCGGCCCTGCAGATCCTGCAGCAGACCTTCTTTTCAAGAGGTGTCCAGCCCGAGATCATCTTTGGCTCGAGTTTCCCCAAAGACCAGGAGTACACACAGATTTGTCGCAATATCAACAGAGTGAAGATCTGCATGGAAACTGGTCGGACCGTTGTGCTATTGAACTTGCAAAATCTCTACGAAAGTTTATACGATGCCCTGAATCAATACTATGTCTGCTTGGGAGGACAAAAGTACGTTGACCTTGGACTGGGAACTCATCGTGTCAAATGCAGGGTGCACAAAGAGTTCCGGCTCATTGTGATTGAAGAAAAAGAAGTGGTCTACAAACAGTTCCCAATCCCTTTGATAAACAGGCTGGAGAAACATTACCTGGACATTCACACTGTCCTCAAGAGTAACCTGAAGTTAGTTGTCCAAGAGTTGAAAGACTGGGTGAATCAGTTTGTATCGATCAACAGCCAACACACAATGCTACCTCAAACCTACAAGTATGTACCACCGGATGTGTTTATTGGCTACCATTCAGACACGTGTGCTTCTGTGGTCCTTCAAGTGACAGAGAAACAGAAGGGAGACGTGGACACTGTTGACCCTCAGAAGAGAATACTGGATGAAGCCAAACTCGTACTGCTACACTGTGCCACACCAGACTCTGTGGTGCGGCTTGACTTTACAGGTCTGTCCAAACGCGAGGGGGAACATCTAACCAAGGTCTACTTTGAAGAGCTAAATAACAGTTCATTGATTGACTTCATCCTCAGTCAAACTCGTCAGGACCACCAGTGCCATTCATCCTTTACAGAGGTAGTTTTTACAAGTCATACTAGTTAATCGATACTTCTGTTGAATTATACTACAGTCCTCAGTTAAATCATGCACTCTGTTGGCATTGATTATATTTTCATCAAAATGTATAGGTGACAACATTTTCCAGACTTCTAACAGCCTCAGACATAGGGCCGCTGGAGCAGGGGGTCCATAGTGTAGAGCTTCTATCACTTCAGCAGTTTGACACGGAGCACTCTTTCCTCAAAACAATCAGGTATATGGGGATTTTAGGTTGTTGGCCGATTACTTTGGATGGGATTTAGTCATATTTCTTTGCTCACATTTAATGTGTTGAAAAAAAAACTATTCTCAGGCATTTCCTTGAAAAAAAAAATGGAGGATTAAATGAATCTGGTCGGAAGATACTCATCATTCAGTCTGATTTTGATGAAGCTTCTCACAGTGCAAATCTTATTGCATCTGCAAAGTAAGTCAATTATGCATATATTTGTTGAATTAGTTCAATTGTCACATTTGCAAGCACATTCTGCTGAAGATGATTCATGTTTTTTTTTGTTAGAATCGTTTTTGTTTTTTTTAATACAGCATTTAAAAGTTTATTTTTTAACTTATTTCCTTGTATTGTGTTTATGTATGCACCATTTACACCAAAGCAAATTCCTTGTATGTGTAAACCTACTTGGCAATAAA
>JAVQIZ010143184.1:0-13684 GCA_036023535.2 Galaxias brevipinnis | reverse complement strand
TCTCAAACGCAGCACTATCTGATAACTTTACTTAGTAACTAAATGTAATATTACTTGGTATAATTCCTGAATGACCTTTAGCATTGATTACACACAGGTACACACTTTTAGCACAATATGCCATACTAATCAATGTAATTTACTGCAGCTTGGAAGGGAGGGTGAAGGAGATAGCCCACCACGCTTTCTGGGACACGCTCCAACAACAGCTGCTTAGCAATCCCCATGGAACCACCCATGCTGTCTTCCTGCTGCATGAGTTAAAGGTGGTAAGTGGGTTGTATATTACTTTGAATTGAGAAATACAGCTCTCAGTAGGAATTAAAACTCTATTTAATTTGCCAATATCTGAAATTGGCTTGATAGTATCAATCCACCACCCAAAAAACTTTAAAAAACGATCTAAAGAATATAGCGCAATCCGACTACTAGTTGTCCAGTTGTCTTTATGTCTGGCCAGATGCTACTATTTCTGCTGCTCACTGGTCACATGAGTCTGAGGGCTCAGATAGACGAAGTTCTGGACCTGGACCTGATTCAGCAGGAAGCAAACCACGGCGCTTTAGATCTACCAAGGCTGGCACGATACATTATCAACACCATGGCCTCACTGTGTGCCCCAGTAAGGGACTCAGAGATCAGGGTGCTGAGGGCACTCGTCGAGCCCGTGGAACTTCTCGGGTAATAATAAACTATATTGTTATTTGTATAGAACAAAGTGCTTTTAGAACAGGTAAGCAATTTGTACAATTAAAGAGGGATAGAAATAAATAAAAGGGATAGCCTTTAAGGGGATTCTGCCTGATCGCAAACACCATTTAATTGTGTAATTTTCTATATTTTGGCAATTGACAATAGAGTAGTAGTATGTAGTATTAATTAAGATGTTCTGTGAAACTGAAGACTTTTCCATATGATGAGCCATCCCTTCAGAGTCCACACTTAAATTACTCAGTTCAAACGTGCTGGCAGTCAGTGACTGAGATGTGTCTCTTGACTCCGGGAGACCTTCTGTGTCTCTCGGCTGTCACTCGGCTGATGATGGTTGACATGCTGAACTTTATGTTCAAGAGCGTGAGGCCTCATTTCCTCCCACACGCGGTCCAGTATGAGAGAAAGTTGTTCCAGCAGATCCTGGACAAACGGCCAGGTGAGGAAGACAACACAGAAATAAAGGTGTAATATCACCCTCGGTAGGCTATGTGGTCCGGTCAATATCAGTAGAGCCATTCCTGCTAAATGGCGCATTAGGTAAACTTGGTTTTGTGTTACCCTCTCACAATTGACACGTTGGTGGGTCATTTTACCTTATAGCTACCGGTAGCTCATGATAAACTAGACAGATAAATGTTTTTGACTTGGTAACATTTATCTTATTTGTCCTATTGTGGTCTATAGATTTATTGCAGTCTACTGTACTGACATTTTGATTAAACTGCTTTCCATTCACCAATTGTATTCCCTAACAATCTCCAGATGCCCTGGACAGTACCACTCGTTGGCTCCAGGTGGCAGCCCAGGAAGAGGCATCCTCAGCCAGTCCTCTTGAGACTCCCATGTCTTATAGCCACGGTCCAGTTAGCCCAAATGCAGTCCTCAACTGAGCCTACCTAAGTCTTCTTCACTGGGACCCACAGGATAAGAACTACCCCGAGGTAGCTCCCCTATATTTTGAGTCAAAATCAAGTTTTTTTGTTTTATTAGGACAAAAATAACCATACAACATTGTCATTATAAGAACTACACACATATATCCATCCATCCATCCATCCATTAGCTATACCGGTTATCCTATGCAGGGTCGCGGGGGGGCTGGAGCCTATCCCAGCCGACACAGGGCAAGAGGCGGGGTACACCCTGGACAGGTCGCCAGTCTATCACAGGGCCGACACATAGAGACAGACAACAACTCACACTCACATTCACACCTACGGACAATTTAGAGTCACCAATCAACCTGCATGTTTTTGGACATCAGACAATACAAGCAAAATAAAAAACAGCAACATGGGACACTGCAAGGGTTTACATTTTAAGTTTAAATTGGTTATTCATTTATGTATTCAACTATTCAAGTAAAGTGTACCCACAAACATTAGGACCGTAACATCTTTGTACACTTTCTGCCAAAACTTGAAGACTCACTTGTTTTGACTGCACTTTGGCTCTTAAATGTGACGTTGCGTCTACCTAGCACTTCTACTTGATATGCTAAGTAATTGGTTACACTCAGAAATAGTTTGGAGTTGGTTTGTGATGGTTCTGTTTTGTATCCTGATGTTTAATGTAGCACTTGCTTAGCTCTTATCTAGATGATTAGGTCAGGGATGCACTTATTTTATCTACCTGACTTGTAGTTTTTACCTTGCCAAAAACTGTGCCTACAAAAAGATAAGTCGCTTTGGATAAAAGCGTCAACTAAATGAATGTAATGTAATGTAATGTAATGTACCTGAATCTTCAGTAAACGTCAACATTTTATTTTTGCTGTTTGACGCAGGGCTGTGAAGGATCCTGAAGATGTGGAAGCCAGGTCTAACATGCATCTTGCCAGTGTATTTGCAGGAATTGGGTTTGGAAATGCAGGAGTCCACTTGTGGTAACCCTCTGTCTTACTTTAGGCATACATACACGTATCCAACTAATCATCTGTTCATTATTGGAGTTACTTTAGATATCTTTGCAGCAAGAGGAAGTTTTGAAATGAAGTTTGAAGTTTTACAAAATGTTGCCATACTACAGTTCTGGAAAAAGTTAGACAAATCATAATTAAATCAAATTTATATGTAAAACACATTTCATACACTGAGGCAATTCAATGTGCTTTACACAAGACAACATTTTAAAAATAATACATCAATAAATAAGTGACTCAATAATAAATAAAATGCCATGGATTGTATTTTCCTTTGTATTAATTCCCCTATTTATTTACTTCACTATTTACATTTATTTATTTATTTTTACATTTCCTTTTACATTTGCTTTGCATTTCCTCTTCTAAAATATCTGACCAGGTATATGTTTTTTTATATTTCAACAGCAATGAAAAGGTCACTTGAAAATGGCTTAATGATCAATTCAGCCAATCATTCCATTCAGAATTGTATACCCCCTCTGGAAATATGACAAATCACACCCTAGTTGTGAGTGACAGCTGTCTGCCTGTCCATTCATTGTGTGAACCTAATTGGCTACCAATTTGTAAAGCGCTTTGAGTCCAGAAAAAAGAGTTTAATAAACAAACGTGAATTTAATATGTGTGAAAACGGGAGAGAAAAATTTTTATTATGTGGCTCTATTATTTTTATACAATTAATATTAAAGGTAATACATTATATTTGGCTGTCTAAGACCAAAGCCTACGGATTAAAGTTGTCAAAAGTTAATCTTATGTTGCAAGTTGGGAATTCAGATTCAGTCAATAATATTGACATGCACATCACTCCATCCCCACAATTAGTCTAGTTAACTGTAAACACATATGCAGCACTTATATTTTGAACCCCAAAAATTGGCTGATGAAATGTCTGTCTGGCTGGTGGATTGTTTAATTCACCAGCCACATTGGCTAATGGATGAAAACGGTAACTTCAGGCTCTGGAAGAAGCTTTCTCTATTTGACTCTATTTGTCTGCTGACTCTTCTTGGCCTGCCTTTGTAGCGCTTGATCAGCTTTCTCTCGTAAACCGGACAGAAATGCCAGTATCATCGTCTCAAAGTATGTCACACACGCAGCTGTAAGGAATAGAAGCATATTGGCCAATTAGCCAGATTAGACCAAAATAGTGCATTAAATGTTCCCCTTAAAGTTAATAGTGAAAACGCTACACAGCATACTATTATTGAAGATTGAGTGTTGCTTCTGACGACATCCTGCCACTTCACCCCTCAGGGCTGTCATTTCAGTGGTCTCTTCATTTTGTTTCAGAGCTGTATATTCACAAGTAAAATTAACTGTTTGTTGTTTATTTGTTTTTTCAGTCATGGAATGTCCTATCCCATTGCTGGGAATGTGAAAACACACATGGCTAAAGGCTACAATGTAGATCACCCTGTAGTGGTATGGCTATTTCTGTTATAAATGGATAAGCAGTGAAGCATTGTTAGTAGCTGGCTATGAGTATTGTCTGTTTATATACATACATTTTAGTTTTCTTATTTGTGTGCTTATGTCTTTGTGTTTTCCTGAAGCCCCATGGTCTGTCTGTGGTCTTGACCTCCCCTGCGGTGTTTGCCTTCACTGCCAGCATGTGCCCAGAGCGCCATCTCGAGGCTGCTGAAATTCTTGGTAACGTAAAATTCAATCAATAATGTGATGTGATAATGATGTGTGTGTGGTGCGTGTCCAAACGTTTAGCAACATGCAGCAAACCTGAGCCCCTATTTTGGTGGAACAAACAAGCAAAAGAAACATTGGCCTAAACTACCATGGCCACAGTTGGCAGAAATAGCCAGAAATGTATAAAAGAGGTCCTGCACAAAAAATACCACTACACTGCGCTATATAATGTATTTATTGAGACCAGAGTATTATTACACAGTCACAAGTAGAAAAGAGCAGGTGTGTAATTTTTTCACAGACAGTAATGCCAGTTGTAAAAAAAAAGATATTATACTAGGGCTGTCACACGATAAAAAATTTTTAATCGCGATTAATCGTATGGGTGTACAATGTAAAACGCAATTACTGACAAATGAATCGCACATTTTGTATTTGTTAAAAATTGACCAAACATTTGAAATATTTTATGTTTTTAATACTCTTATCAACATGGAGTGGACAAAATATACTTATATGCTTTATGTAAATGTATTTATTGGAAATCAATATGACTAAGTGTCTCACACAATGTAGAGTGTCCGGCCCTTTTCTAAGCATTAACTATGGAGGGAAATTAGTGACTTCATTTTTGCATCTGTAAAAAAAGGTTTGCAAATATTTTGTGCTTGCAAAAAGGAATGCGGTTTGTGTCTTTAATTTTGCATCTGTAAAAAAAAAACGAGGTCAACACATCCACTACAGTCCAATGCAAAGTTTAAAGAACAAAATTATAATTTATGGTAAACAGCATTATTTCTAACCTTGTCAATGTCTTGACTATATTTTCTAATCATTTTCTAACTAATTTGATTAATAGAAGTGTGAGTTTTCATGGAAAACATGACATGTTCTTGTTGACTCCATACTTTTGAGCGGTAGTGTATTTTTGTCAAACATTGCCTTGGTTTGCCCAGCGCCACTATCTAACTTTCCAGCTATGGCAGCATATCGTGGTCAAAATTCAAATGATGAGTAAAGTGGCAATGTGATCCTTAGATTGCATTTTTATTTTTACTCATCTTCAGACTTCATGTCAAAATGAAAATGCAATAATTGGTATATTCTTTGAATGAGAATTCAAGTCCCATCAACAATTCAGACTCTTTATCATCGACTGGCTAGCATCCAGGTTAGAATGATACCGTTCAACACATTACGACATCAAGTAATGTTACAAGAGAATCTCATAAACTGCACAGTAAATACTAAAGCATAGTTTGTTACAAAGGTCAAAGAACATTTTGTATATGAAGTTGCTGAAACTGTCTTATTCAGGGTCAGAGGTGAGGAACACTAAGAAAGAGGATGCTGGTCTGGTTCTGGCTGACACGCTGCGTCAGTTCCTATATGACCTGGATGTGGAGGATGGTCTGGGGGCTATTGGCTACACAAAGGATGATGTACCCGAGCTGGTTAAAGGGACTATACCTCAGGTAAGTACTTTTTGGCTGAAGAAATAGATGGCACTTCTTTGCAGTCCAATGGAGGTGCTTTAATTGTAAAGTAGACATGAGAAAATACAATATTAAATTATGCATGGAGGAGAATTATGCATTTTGACAGAAGCAGATCTTGTTCAAAGCTCCCATAAACTGCCTAGGCATCAAGCATGACGTTAAATTACTTTTGAGATGCACTGTGATCTAAGGTATTAAATTGCAATCAATCTGAAAAGACTAACTTAAATAAGAACCATGTACAAATATTTAAAGCACAGCTATGAGGACATACAAGATTTTCTCTGCTAAAAAGTGTAGTAAATAAATGAGTACATTTCTTTCAGAAATGTGGAAGTGCCAAATTAGAAAAATTTGACCAACTGACAGTTTTTTATAACAAAGAACCCAATATACTTGAATCAAATGCATTATATTATGATGGCATTATATTTTGGGCTCGGTGGGTTTGAATCGTATTCATCTGTTGCAGGAGAGGGTGACAAAGCTGTCCCCTAGAGAACACACTGAAGAGGACCTGACTTGCTTGTTTGAGGCTTCCCTAAAGCTCTACTAAGTGTCTCTTTTTAAAAAATGATTGCCTCTGTGCCTTTCAGATTCACTTATATATTTTCCATAAATAAGATAGACAAAATGCATAACACTTAGTCTATAATATCTTTACTATTTCTTCTAATCTTAACTTTGATGCAGAATTGATTGAACTTGGCCATACATTTAATCTCATTAAAATTAAATGTGCTGAAAAATAAATGTATACGAGCTCTGTTCAATTGGAATATCTTAAATTAGAATGATGAGTGCCATTTTCATTCCTAGAAGTGCTACTTTGCTTAATCTAGTTACCAGATTACCTGGGAGAGATGTTATGTAAAGTGCAAAAAAACACAGAACTAAGAATGTCTCTGATCTTGGTACTTTTTAAATGGTTTAACCTTACAGCATTGCGGATTACAGGGCAGGCACCATTGAGAGAAAGAGATTGTAATGCAAGTGTCATCATGATACTGTATACAAGTAATGACTAAAATGTAATATTCTATTCGTAAGTGTGGGTGAGGCTAGAGCAGATACATATGGTATTATTTTAGTATTGCAAGTATATTTGTACCACGAGACTATAGCAACCGTGTATGACAACCCTTACATAGAAATATTAGAGTCACACCTCATACATAAAACTAGAAAGGCTTTGGTCAAACAATAATTACTTTTTGGTTTCCTCTAAATTTTCCCTTTTGTGACTTGTGTCACAGATAAGGAGCCTAATCACAGCCAAAGTCATCCAAAATCCAATCAGGGATTTGAATGATAGTGCATTTCTACGTCACATTTTCTTGATTTCTTGAATTTATACAAGTAAATCCTAAACTACTTAAAAAAAAATTCCAAACATGAACAGCTTTTTGTATGTTATACTCTGATTACATTGATAACCTTAAAATGATCTTTCTTATTTATATTTACTACAAACTGTAGTGATTAGAGCCTCAAAAATTGATCAAAAGACACTTTCCAATGTGCATGAAGTAAACATACATCCAAACGGACATAATGTGCACTAACATATGTGCATTTTGTTACAGTCAGTCAGCTACTTATCAAAATCGATTGCCAAGAAGTTTGGCAATTCAAAAACAAGTTTGTTGGTTTAATTTTAAATGTTTACCAGTGTGCGGGCGTGCGTGTGTGTGTGTGTGTGTGTGTGAGAGAGCGAGTTGTTCAGTACAGGATTAGTGGCCACCTGGTATTTAAAGAAGGGAGTGTGTCTGTGAGGCATCAGTGTTTTGAATACAGCGAATAAAGCAGAATGCAGACAATCTATATGCAGAGTGACGAAAATTTTGAAGTGTTCACCACTGTCTTCTCCCCTCAAGGTGAGTGCAGGGACCAGTCACCATGGTAACTATTAAGATGCAATCCAAAATAATTGCCTGCCAGATATGTATGATTTGCTTGGCATGCTACTACTACACCAGTTATTTGACTAATATTTTTCTTTAAAATGTTTATATGAAAGTATTACATGCAATACATAGTTGTCAAAAAAAAAGTATTCTTCCACCTTAGTCTAAGGATGCGAGGACAGGAGTTTCCTGTTTTCTTATTTTCTTGTTAATTGCCGCACTTTACACTTGCACTGAACCGCAACTGTGGTAGGGCCTTTCTACCAAGATCGGTGTTAGCTCCGCCGCAGTATTTTCCTTTAGGAAATAAAGATGTACTATAAACGACTTTCAAGACAGTGCCAAGCTATCCTCAATGATGTTTAGGTGGCATGTTATTGCCCAGCACGTTACTAGGACACTTTTTGTGGGGTTTTCCTTGAATTTGTCCCTTTTATGTAAGGGTTAATATGTATATTTTGTTTCATAGTTTGCAGATCACGGATGAGAAACAGGCCAGACGAAGGAGAGAAGGTAAGTTCTTCTAATATTCATAATTGAGATCGTAATGATATATAATGTATATTCGTTAGTTACTTAATGGTTTTCTTTGGGCACCTAAATGTTACAAACTATTGGTAAAACTTTAAAGAAAATGCGTGTTTTTGATAGTGGGCATTTACATTGGACTATGTATCGGCAAAAATATCTTTATCTTTTGATGTGTTTTTCATCAATACCGATGAATCGATACCAATGTTGTATTTAAAACATTGTGTTGTCGTTTAGCATTTCGCAATCAAACAACTCATTTGACATTCTGCTGAGAAATTTACTCTCAATAGTAACATCGAGGTCCTTCCTGTATTTTTTTTAACTACCGCCGTTTTCAGTCATGGGGAGAGCGTTTGCTGGTTCTAAATTTGATTTGTACAATGATCTATATGCATTGTGGTGTTTATATATCCGTGGTCGTAAAAATACTTCAATTTCTGATCCTATGAACCGAACTTGTTCAATATACTTAGCTAATTTAGCCTAAACAACATGTATCGTTTAAGAAAATAGGTGTGAAGTATCCCTTTAACTGGAGCTTCACAGGACCCATGTTCTCTGGAAATAATCTAAATGATGTGGGCATGACATGAATTTTCACTCTGGTTGTATTGGTAACTTGGCTCATGACATTGTAACAAGGTAAAGGGTTGAATTATTGTTTGAGATTTGTTGATCTTTCATGTAGTTTATAAGTGTCTAAGTGCATCATATGGATCCTATCTGAGGAATTGTCAGAGGACAGTAGCTTTGGTCAACAGAGACAAGAAAAGCTGCACCGTCATTAACCAGTCACGGACACTTGGCTTGTTATGCAATTTAGCCCTCAGCTTCTGGGCCTTGACCTCTCTCTACCTCCTCTTAGCTAAATAACCTATACATAGCCTCGGTGCAGTCTGTGTAAAGAAGAAAATGGGTCAGGACAGGGATTGATCTGATGGCCACGTTATTCTCCATTGATAAGCATCTTTCATTAGCTATTTCCTAGAATGTTGTATTGAATGACGAGACTAGCCTGATCAAGTGCTATTTTAACTACAGTGGGACATTTGTAATAAAAAAGTAATAAGATGACCCCTCTAAACATCTACCCATATTTTGTATTTTTTTTATATGAATTACACACATTCATTGCATTTTATGGTGCACACTTTACCATTAAATCAGACTAAACCATTTCATGAATGGCAAATAGCTTGTTGCTTAACATTGCCTTATTTCTTCCTGCACATATTTTACACACATACCTTTCTCAAAGAGAGGAATATGTTAGTAGAATAATGTATATGGAGATGCAATACATGATGGAAAGGACTGTTTATTTGTATTATGTCTGTCTTTGTCCCTCAATAATTTGTAAAAGAAAACAGTGTCAAGATAGGCTGAGTAATGCAATTTAGGACAAGATTATCTCCAAATGAAAGCCTCTTATAAGGTTGGAATTAGCGACAATTTTATTGGATGAAAGAGTTTGGATGGTGTTGGCCTCAATCTGCTTTTTCTTGTACCTGCATATAGCTGCAGCAATCAATGGATCAATTCTGACTAGCGGTAGAAAACTTTTTTTCTAAGAGGACCAAATAAAAGATCATACATTTTTTATACATTTTTTAACAGGGACCTCTGAATAGAAAATAAATTAAATGACATTACCTATGTAAGAGAAAAATAAGAGCATCAACATATAAAAAGGACATACTGGAGGGGAAAATAAACTTTATTTACACGTCTTTGATTTAATTACCAACCACGGGATCCTGGCTTTGGCTTCCGCCAATTTAGATTTAAATAATTGGATATGACCAGCTCCAAGTGTATGCTCACTTGGATCGTACGCCATATGCTGCTTTATCAGGGGTGATCATCTAAATCAAATTATTTGCCAGTTTGTAACCCTAATTAGCAAAAAACGTTAGATAGAGACGTTCACTTGTTCTGTCAGAAAATCACCTCATGGTTTTAAAAACTGGGCAATCCACCTCATAGAGGACACATCTAGGAGCTCTGTTTTTGACTGTTGTGAATAGTAGGGTGCAATGGGTAATAGTTGTGTTTTTAAAATAGAGTCTGCCTTGTTCAAATTAATGTCATAACATTTAAAAAGACCCAACTTAATGTCATAAGCACAGCTCACACCTCATAAGTCAAGTTTGTGACAAGAAATGTTATTGTTGTGATCCACCTTTACATTTATTTTGTGTCCTAGCCTTGATTATATATTTTTAATGAATGAAAGAATACTGTAGTTCCTATTTTGTTTCTAATGTTAATGAAGTTTCATTCTGTGTCCTCAGGTGGTGACTGTAACAAGCTACAAGCCTCAGTCATCAGATGAGCTTCCTGTAAGCCAAGGAGACGTTATCCACGTTCTCTTCAAAGAGGACCAAGGCTGGTGGTATGGGCGTCTACAGAATGGAACAGAGGGCTACTTCCCTGCTGCATGTGTCGGGGGGTTTAGTTCAGTATGTCTTCCATTTACTCACAATATTCAATTAATCATGTCAAGCAGAGGCATCATGCACCCAATTCTTTTGATGGGGCAGTTTCACAACTCCATTTACTAAATGCCGCATTAGGGTATATCAGGGCCAGAAATGTACTAACGTAATGGCAGAAGTTGACCAGTTTTAAGATGTGCTTCACCAACACCTTTGTTGTTGGTAGGCCTATGTGACCTATAAATCTGTGATCGTTTTTTTAACAATGGAGGTTTGGGTATTTGTATTTTTAGTCCTGCCTTAAACTCGGTTTGGTCATCTGACAATTTTGCATAATACCATGGAACTGATTTCAAACCATTGTCTCAAATAATAGAGGGGGGCATGTGCACCCTCTGCGTTCATGGGCCTGACGCTTCTGATGTCAAGGGAACATTGGGTGTTGTGTTCTTGTTGCACAAGATCTTGTCCAATTTTGAGTTTGTTTTGCATTTTCAGAAGGAAGAGCCATGTAAAGCCAGACCAAACCTAATGCGGAGAGGTTCAGTGCCTTTGAATGTCTTGGCCAATGCTGTTTGTGCTCGTACTGGGTAAGAACAGACAAAAGCCTCAAATGGGTCAACATTAGTTCATGACATTGTTACATCTTCCTCAATAGGGTCTGTCATCAGCAGTTAATAACCACACATTTTACCAACAAATCCTCACAGCTTTCTGTTCTGTAATTATACTCTCTTCTTTTTGTCCGTCGCCAGTGGCCGAATTACTCCGAAGCTTCCTAGGAAAGACAGCCTTCTCCGGGCGCTTGGACACGACACCTCTTCAGTATCAGGAATGCCCTCAACACAAAATTCCCCTAATCTCCTCCATCGTGTGCTATCCAAATCTAGAAGAAAGAGTTGCCCTCACTTACCGCACCTTCACCACCTATCTCAACCAAACCCAGAAGATGGCTCTATCAACTCAGCCTTTCAACCAGACTAAATGTATTACTCAGTAACATTTTTATAGGCTATAAGATGTCTGTTTGTCTTATTCAGATATAATGTGAGACTGATTATTATAAGTAGTGAAATATTAAGGTACACCTCATGACACTTTATTCCATGCACTGGTGGCAAACCTGATTCTGATTGGTTGGGGGGTTAACACAATGGTTTGCTTACTGGAAGGTAAGAAGAATCCAGCCAAGCTGAATTGCACAATGCAGTGACTTTTGCACTTCAGAGATAATTACTGCCTTGCTACAACTAGACAGCCAAGTGACTAAAGTCCTAATTTACTCCAGTTTATTGGATTTGCTGAAATAAAACAATATTTTGTGGTTTACAGTTTTTGTTAACAAATCTCAAAGAGGTTCAAAAGAAGGGATCAACGCATTTTATGTTGCAGCGTGGTGACATTTGGTTACTGAGACAGTGTTCAAAAGTATTACATTTTGCTGAACTTTGTTACAAGCCGTTTGTGGTGGTTGTACATTTTTATTTTGTTCAAATCGGAATAAAATATGTACAAAGATTTTTTTACTGTATTTTTAATATTGATATGCAACTTCAAAATTGTGGCATTGTCACATACCAGAGAAACTAATAACTGTAGTGTAAAAAACTACTGATTTCTCAGTCTCCAGGCAAACTAGGATACATCATACCAAAACTTGAGAAAGTAACAGCAAACATGAAACACACCTCAAAACTGATAATACTGTGTAACTGCTAAACCATGTTGATACTACGTAGATTTTAGATCACACTACAATTTCAAACTAAAACTGATATTAAAATACATGCAAGGTCATCATTTATGGCTAAAATTAAAAAAGGGTAAAAAAGAAGAAAAGTGAAGTTAAACATCATACTATCATTCAGAATCCACTTCCCTGCATCGTGTTGCCCAGAGGGTGATTTCTGAGTCCTAAAATCTTTAAAAGAATATTAAACCAAAGTAATGATCTACTTCAGCAACAAACGTTCACCAGCCACTACATTGCCCCCCCAAACTAAAAATAACATTACAAATGTGCTACATTCACAGATAGCAACTTCCTTTTGTTTTTAAAGACAAAGGTAACTATGGTGTATGCCACAGCACAGATATTTCTTGATGTTTTTCAAATTACATTTGTTAAGGGTGGCAACACCAAAATCTAGTTTAAAAACATTTGTTGAGGGTGCAACATGATTCACAATCAAATAGTTTTTGTTTTTGAAGAAAAGCTGGCAGCACAATGTGCAAACAAGTTGGTTTTGTTCCTGCAGAAAAACAGTATCACAATTCAGATATCTTACTTTCATGACAAAAAAAAGCTTACATTAAAATGAATATAACATTTCAATACACCTTCAATGGATTCCTCTGCTGGGTCTGAACAAAGCTGTATCTGAATTACATTGCTTTTGTGAACATAAATAAATAATAATGCAGGACAGTTGCAACTTTGGGGACAATGCAATACAATAACTAGGTGGAACAGAAAGGATTTTTACTGACTATCAAAGAAATTACTCGCCAAACCACAATATCCTTTGGATTTTTTTTTCATCTATATGGTATTTTTTTAGGGTTTTATGGTATTGTACGATAACACCAACAAAATGATCTTGATTCACCAAGTGAAATCAAAGAAGAAACACACTGAGGAAATGGGATTGGCTTGAATACATTGCATGTTACTACATTAGTGTGTATTGGTGTTCCCTAGTTAAACTCCTCTCATAGCACCAAGGTTTGTGGGGCCACCCTGGAGACACAGCCAGTGCTATTGTTCAGGTACATCCTGGCCTGTTCCGTCAACGTCATCTGGTCCTCTGTCTTCCCAAAGACCACTGCCTCCCATTTACCACCCAACTAAAAGCAGAAAGAACCGTTAACATTCAAGGATAGCTGACATTAGTTTCAACCGAAACTAAGAAACTTAGTTCTGTAAACTTTAAGTAGGGGAGGCTGGAGAAGGGACATTGTATGCTCAGGATATAGGGTTCCCTCGATTGGGGGGGGGGGGGGGGGGGGGGGGGGGGGGGGGGG